>OZ026623.1:40969414-41009414 GCA_964020975.1 Hermodice carunculata
TGCATCCTGTATAATGGTTAAAACGTTTTCGGAGATCCTGTATAATGGTTAAAACGTTTTCGGATCTTCAGCTATGTTTCATTAGCTTTACATACCACCACAAACTACTGAACCCACAAAAATGAGTTAAATAAAAAAGAAGCTTCTCTGATCGTAACAAAATAACAAACAGATTAGCATGGCTAATATACATGAAAAGTTGGATGTTTACCCATTGTCAGACCACAACTAAAACTTTGAGACTATGAACGCAATTATCGCCGAAGCAAAATAAAATATATATACCATTCAAATATGTAAAATGTAAGAAGAATAAACATAAAATACAGAACTGGGTTACTCTTGGTATATTACGTTCAATCAAGTTCAGAGACCATTATTATGTACTCCAATAACATCCCCATTAGATATGATATTAAAGTTTCATTGATCAACGTATAACACTATCCTTGGAAGTGCCATCTGGAAAACAAAAAAGATAATTGCGAATCATGTTTTACTGCATATGAAAACGACGTAAACAAAACACGGATGACAATAAATTAATTACTTTCTAAAGCTTAAAAAAAGTTTCGGAATATTTTTCAAATAATGGGCGATTAATAGCGGACAAAGTCACAGTAGCAAATAGATTCAACGATTTTTTTTTCTCACCAGAGGTGATCCCAAACTTCCTTCTCAGATTACTCAGCCAGCAACTGAATATTACAAATATTTACACAAAGTAAAAAACACCATTTTCAGGAAATTAATGAAGAAACAATTTGTCAAACGATTGATTGTTTCAAACCAAAACTAACTGTTGTAGAGACGGCTTATCAAAAATGCATCAAAATTATCTTCCAATATCTATACTACTGCCTGCTATCTCTGGTGTTGTCAAGAAAATAGTATTTACTCAACTATATGACTATATTCAGAGACACAAGCTAATCTATAATGGTCAATACGGATTCCGTAACGACCACTCAACAGAACTTCCCTCTCTTGAGTTCATAGAGAGAGTGATATTCTGGAGGGACCAAGGGAAACTACCACTATGCATATTCCTAGACTTGTCCAAAGCATCCGATTCGCTTTGTCATCAAATCTTATAACATAAGCTAAACCATTATGGAATAAAGGATGCTCCGTTCAAGTTGTTTGAAAATTATCTGATTAATTGTACGCAATGTGTTGAATATTATGATATGAAATCAGATACTTTAATTGTGACGCCAGGCGCAAAGCAAGGCTCTATTTTGGGACCCTTGTTGTTCTTAATTTACACAAATGGTATAGCTAAAGCAACGTATATCTTTAAACTTATCACGTTTGCCGACAACTCAACTCTAACTACAACATTAAAATTCCTTTAGTCTTAATGTCAATGGCACTGCAATTGATAACAAAATCAATATGGAATTACAGAAAATCAATGACTGCCTAAGTGCAAATAAATAATCTTTAAATATACAAACGACTAAATTGGTGATCTTCCATCAACCTCAAAAACGATTTATAAACCCAACTTTCAAAATCAATGAAACTGAAATCGAACTTGAATTTTCTAGGAATTACAATTGAGCGACATGAAAATTGGAAAGCTCAAGCTGACATATCAACTAAGATATTAAGGTCATTAGGCATCTGAAACAATACTAAGAATACCTGACCTTTAAGCGATAAAGTAAAAATATATAACCTAGTAATATTCTCATATGTATAGTAAAGCATTTTAGTTTGGATATTTAAATACTGTGAAATTTTAAATTAAAAAACGTGTCCGAATAATTTTATGCTCTCAATATAACTCACACACTGACCCTGTATTCAAAACCATTCGAATGCTGAATTAATGACATCCTTAGCATTTCCAAATACAAATTTTTATTTTAAAAGTGTATCAATCATACAATACCAATCAATCTTCAACAATTACCATTTAGGATCAACCAAGAATTAGGTAGATGTAATACAAGACAAAATCAACACTTGTCCATTAACAAATACAACCATAGCTATGCAAAATATTGTCTTAGGTTTGATATGCCAGGTACAATAAATATTGTGTTTGTGTCTTTTTGTCCAGAACCACATCCTAGTCGTCATTACCCTATTCTGCGTCTTTAGCAGGTCACTACTCAGAACATGTTTCGCAGCCTGTACCCGTACGCGTCTCTCTTGTCTAAGCTAAATATTCATCAAAGACAACCCGCATAATAATGAATGAATATGAATGTGACGAATGATAAATTAGCTAAAGAAGTGGCGCTTTGCTTATAAAATCAGAGCTTCAATATAAATGCGGAGTACCTATCCAACATATAGAACAAGTTCAGATAAGAACAATGTGACTTACGCGGAACTAGTATGTCCCTTTTATAGCTGTATAGGACACATCGGGCCAACCAATTGTCAGTGTGAAACTGAGGTAAAAACAAGCTGGGGCTATAAATTCAATCCCAGTGATTGCAAAATAAACAATTACATCCACACACCAATATAAACCTGGAGAATTTACAACAAGTACTGTAACAATGGAATCCTGTACCAGAAATGTAAAACAAACTGCGTGATGACACCTACTCTTCACTTTGAAAGTCTCCAAGAAATCAAGTCTTATTTAGTTGCAAAACTGTTAGTTTCTGTTTCAAAAGAATGAATTACATTTGTGATAATTGAGTGAATCCTGTCAATTTCTGGCCAAGTGCTTGGGACAACCTGTGACTGACTTTACGCAATGGAATTGATGTTTCAAAAGAATGACTGAAGTTGGTGATAATTGAGTTAATACTACCAATTTCTGGCCAAGTGCTCAGGCCAGCCCATGCGTGACGCCCGGCCCTTGTGTGGGACACCCAAATTGAGTAATTATTTACATTGAGTAAATGTACTCTTACATGTTAATCTAAAATATCAAAAAGGTTAAAATTTAAACAAACTGATCCCAACCGGCCCTTGTGTGGGACACACAAATTGAGTAATTATTTACATTGAGTAAATGTACTCTTACATGTTAGTCTAAAATATCAAAAAGGTTAAAATTAAAACAAACTGATCCCAAAAGGTAAAATTAAATAGCAAAACAGGCAAGTCTGAAATCTATAAAGTTATTAAAACCAAATTTTCTAACAATCTCTGGATATTTACAGCAAAACTAGTAGAATTATGTGATCAAAAACACATCCTTGAATCCTTTTGACTCAAGTTTGTTGTAATTTGGTTTAGGATGCAAAGTTCTGAAATTTAGAACAAATACGACCAAATCTCAAAATTTGTGACAAAAATGTATTGTATAGTTAAACTCATCACTTTTGTGATAGACTTTAAAGCCTAATCTTTTGAGACCCGAGTATCCAACTCAAGGAAAACATCTCTGAAATCATCTGAATTGTTAACTTCCAGAGGGATATCTTTGGAATAAATTTTTCTCTAGCAATTCTATTAAAATTGTGCACATTTATACAAGCAATGTCATCACGATGACGCCCACTCAAACGAAAGAGAAATTTTGCACTCATAGTTACCAGGGATATACTAGATACGTCAAGCATCTCTTGATAAGTGATTATGAGCAACAATGTGTTATTCCTGATTGTTATATTTGTTCACACCGCCAGACAGTTTGTTGATTGTGGCACTTTATATCATTAAATTATACATTCGAGGGTGCTTAAGGGTGTCACACCACTTATGTCAATAACTGTTTTAGATAAATTTAAATATGTCGCCTGCATGATGGAAGCAGCCAAAATCAGAGTATGGTGGCGCTCATGAGAGCGACAAATATTTGTCTTAATGCAGGTTTCCCTTACCAAGAAACATAAGACAAGGAAAAGGAAAAAAAAAAAAAGAAAATGTATTGAATGATTATGTAAATACATACGTGGTCAAATAAACATACCCTGAGTCCTATACAATTTGAGGCCACCATTTTGGGCCACAATTTGTATTGGAGCACTAATACATACAGCACGAGTTGCAAATAATTGGGTGGTCAACTTTGGAAAAACAGACGTATATACGTAAACTCATTCTCTTTTGCAAAATGTATCAGAATTTAACGCCATCTAATCTTCCTGACCCTCTACCCCATGACCCCTTCTGTATGTGTCTTACGCCAACTTGGAAATATTCGACGTATTAAATGCAGAACTCAACGCATGGAAAGTTCCTTTAGACCTGATGCCATCAAACAATGGAACAATCTCCCGCCAGACATCAGGGACTCAATTTTGCTTCAAATGTTTAAATCGAAACTGAAACAAACCTTGCTCGCAGTAGATATTGTTCCCCACTTCTATTCACACGGAATATGTTTCCTAACATATGCCACGCGCAACTGAGCTTTGGTTTCTCTCAGCTAACCTATGATCTTTAGAAAGTTAACATATAACCACATCAAACTTGCTCTGCCTCATCACTGCGAAGATTCTATACATTTTCTTCTGTTCTACCCACTCTACTCTGGGTTTAGAAAAATCGTTTTGACACTGTTACCCCTGTTTTAGCTCCTGGTGCTCACATGCAATCCAGTTTATTTCGTGATACTGAGCATATGAGGCCAGCTGAAATCCTTCTATTTGGAACTAAAGACTTACCTAATGCCATGAAAACCCTCATTTTTTATCCAGTACAAGCTTATGTTGTAAGTACTGGACGTTTTGTTTCCCGATTTGTACAACGAAATAGTAAAACATCATACTGTTCACTCGCCTGTCTGACTCTTAGCTCTGTATTTCGTGTAGGTCTATATATTTTTGGTGTCGAACATGAACCAATTGTGTAGTTCTGATGTGTAAGTACAAGTACAGTCATACCGATATTATATCTCATTGCATTATATCTTCACCTATATAGTTAACATAGCTTTGTATTGTCCTGTTTTATATATATATATATTATATATATATATATATATATATATATATATATATATATATATATATATATATATATATATATATAAAGTGCGTATCTCCGTGTCTAGAGAACCCGTCGAATAGTCTTAGTGTACTATTGGGCAATATAGTTTAAATAAATAAGTTTAAAATATTTTGTTTTAATATCTGTTTGTGTTCCTCCGGATAAACAATTTCAAATATGCCACCTCAATGGTAAGCAATATATAATAAGGAGGGTTCAATTAATAGTTGAGAGACTGCTTGTTGCAATTTTGATTGAATTAGGATGAATTAATTATTTCATCAACCGCAAAATTGATCTTGTGTACCCGCAAGACAAAATCTATAAGACATTTTGGAAAGAGAGATTGACTGAATTGCTTACAGGAGCAACTTCAAATTCGATTATCTTGTGCATGTATTAAATGCATGGGAACATGTTGTCATTAACAGATGCTGATATTATCAAGGTGTTTCAACTCATACAGTGATGGAAATGACGCACACCTGTCCAATGAAGACACGAGGGGTACATCAGTTTCTGATCCGAGCAAAAGCAAAAACAAGAACCCCCCCCCAAACAAGACAAAACAAAACAAAACAAAACCGAAAAAGCCACGAAAAAAAGAAAAAAAAAGTGGTCATTTTACCACAAGTTAAATTTAGTCCCATCAGGCAACAGTAATATCATTGCTCATTGTTCATTCATAAATATATTCCATTTGCATGGAAACAAATCTATACTTCTATTTTCACGCCCCTTGCAAATGTGTTTTTTTAACCCTTTCAGTGCCAAGTTTAAGACTGAGTCAAAAGCTTTTAACCTGGAAAGCATTGGGCGCATCGCCCCCCAATGTGCGCCGAGAAAAGCTGTCAACCTGGTGTATTCTTTCTGGAACTATAGGCATACTGGTACTTGAATGAAATGACCTTTTACGAGGAATACGAATCCGGCATCCTAATCATAATTCAGACTTGTTTGACTTAAGGGGATCGACTTTAGGCGTGATTGGCACTGAAGTAGTTGAGTTTATATCGTCTTTGACACGCTATCAATTACATCCAGCCAAAGTATGATGCGTGGATTAGAAATGCAGTGCGATTAGGATGCTGTTGATTGACTTTGTATTCCTGGGATAAACTCTTTCATTACTAATCTAAAAATGATCTACTTAAGTCGGAAAAGTCTGAATTTTCATTAGGATCCCAGATTCGTATCCTCGTGAAAACACGTTTTATTTAAGTAGCAGTATGATAAAATTAAATGCTTGCTAGTACATTTTAATAGGAACGTCAGGCCAAACACCGGCCTAAGGTCCCTCAAAGTTATTAGGAAAATACAATGCGCAGAACACACATCAACTAATTTTTATTGATGACAACAATAACATTTTTCGGCAGGGTCTATTGTTAGCAAATAATATTACACCTTTCTCGTTATTCACCCACGTTTCCCAAGTGACTTTGTCTAGAAGTTTTATATGATCCAATTTCGTTGCTTGTCTATTTTAATCCAACAAACAAATTCCCGTTCTTGCTTTCCAGTGACGATTATTACTCCGTAATTAGCCTATCTGTCTATCAAGACTTAGACAGCCCCAACTGTCAACAATCGTTTCCCATTAATCATGAGTTGCAAGTGTGGCCACCTTTGAGTTTTTTTTCCCCGTTATAATCTAGTAGGAATTGCACGCAGCGCACGCAAAATTCTACTTAATATGGGCTGCTGTAGTTTTTTTCGCTCAGTTTTCCCACCATTGTCATACTTCTCACACAAACTGGGACCGTTCAATTTTTCCACCGCACCGGAGCACACTAAGTTCATTTACAATTTAACGCATGACTGACGATTTACTCGTGTCGAGTGATTGTAGTATGGACATTAGGACACTAACAACATTGATAACATTTCAATGTCCGCTGCTGTCTAAATACATTGTCAAAACATGATAATGTTTCCATTACCGTGCCAGCCATTTTCCACAACAAGCCGTGGCACATAAAAATATTTGTATGATGAATATGGAGATAGTTTATTCTGGCGAACAGAATATTATTCGTCCAGTCACTAGGTAACAGAGACTTGGCTGCTATATTGGCCTGTCTCCATACTGATATAATTACATCAATAATAACGTGAACTGTCAGATGTTTTCAGGGTCATGAATGTATTATTAAGCTTACAGAGGTCTTTAGCCCCATGTGAAGTCTAACCAGTACACAGTCACAATCAATTTAACGGTCTGTATATAACACTTTTGTTGAAAAGTAGAAAAAAAAGCAACGCTTTGCGTCCAACCCAGTCACATGTTAAATAAAAGAGTTAGACAGATCACTATCATATAATGCTTTATTTTACTTTCTGTTGTATGCAAATAAAAGGGCCAATAACAAGGAACCTTCCGAAAGGGGTGAGCGATACCTGTCCTCCAGACAATAAAGAAAATCTCCAACTTCTCTACTTTGCTAATTATAACTGATTAAGTACCAAGTTTTGAGGAAGCCAGCAACTTTCGTGGGCGCAATTTAGGCGCCTTGCGTATAATTGTGCCACTCGAAGCTGTCGACCTGGATCATTCTTGTGGCCTGTGCTCTCCGGTGACAATAACTGTAGGCATCTGATGATTGACTGGAAGGTCGGTTTACAAAGAATATGAATCCAGTGTCGTTTTGCCGATTGGGAGCACATCTACTTGAGTCGAAATTGGCAATGGATAATTTTTAGTCCTTGGAATTGACACTTTGTTCCTGCATAGTACCATTGTGGATTTACAAATCTTTGTTTACACCTTGAAACTCTACCTTTCCCCTGGCATTTTGAAGAGGGTCTATATATACATATATGTCTGTTTTTCATCAACACACATGGTTAATCTTTTCATCTTTGTGACGAACAATTGTTGACAATTTTGATCAGTCTCTTAGAAGCAAGACATTTAGCAAGCTGATGATCTTACAATTGAAATATGTATATGTGATTAATTGGTAGAATGTTGAAACTGGTGAAAACTAAATGCAATTGAAATATGACATAATCATGTCCTTTGTTATGAAGCTTAAAAAAACATGCTAGGCAAGTTAAAAATTTTGAGACTGAGTCGGCATTTTTCTCAGCTCGCTCTTAGTATTATCGTCCAGGAAATCCGTTGTGGTCGCCTATATTATAACTAAGCCAAAAGGGAAACGCTACCCCCCCCCCCCCAAGTGGCTGATTAGGTTTTCTTGTATACATGGGGTAGGCCACTGCACGCAATTTCTCATGTGTTGAGGAAGTGGGCGGCACCTGTGTTGAAGGTCAAATGTCGTCTGCTTCAGTGTTTTCAACTAATTTCAACAGCGATGAAAAACAAGATTGACTGAGAATTGTTGATGAGCCCTATCACGATAACATGCCCCAGGTCAACAACTTTCCGTGGCATGGGTTGGCAATTTAGTGCCCAACTCATGCGAAGAAAAGTTGTGGACGCAAGTGTCAATTCAATGGGAAAAGGGTTAATGGTACCACTCCCTCCCAGCTAGGTCACATAGACGGATGAAAGGCAGCTACTTATCACATGACCACTTTAAAATGTCACCACCCTGAAGGAGTCCATCCACAGAGCACAAATAGGTCCATTGTTTCAGCATGACTTTCTTTAGCTTTAATAAAAGAAGAAAAAGGGCATATTTACAAAACTTAGCCACTTCCTTTAGTCAATTTGAAATAGGAAAAAGTTACGTACCGATACATCGACGTTGCGACCGTCAGGGCTAGTATATGTGATTGAAGGCGATTGTTGTCGGATTTATTTACTTATGTGTAGAGTGAGTGATGTAACTCACTTTGATAAGGGATCTCTATAAGTCTCGTTTGTACTTCAAATATGAGTTGTATTAGTATAATTACACATGTGTGTCATGCTCCATCAAATGGAGATACTTAAACGTTTGGGTCAGATGGTCTCAGTGCTCCCGTCTGCTTCTCTTCAGTACTGGTCTTGGCTTTTTTCTCTCACTTTCTCTTATGTTGCTCATCAAATATACTACACAGGTCACAACCTTCCTTGTCAGCAGACAGATTCGATATACAGCAAATTTAATAAATTTTATTATTATTTTGTTCATATTTGTAAATACGTTTTTCATATAGAAAACTTGTATACAAAACTCCAAAATGCATATATGTTGGCTTTATGTGTTATCATGTTATTTGGCTTCAGATATGGCAATCAATAAAAGCCTTTCCAGTCCCTGCTAAATGGGGCGAACCGTACATGTGCCCTACAACGGCCGTGATACTGTGCATCTAATCCTGGGTGTATATTAAAAGTACCCGATTATTTAAGTTAAAACCCAAGTCATAATTAAATGATAATCGGCCGTAACTTTTGTCAACTCCACAAAACAAATAATCACCGTCATATTCACCGGGTGTTTATGGTATTTATACGGGACTTGAATTATTATAACAAAATTGTCTTTTTTCAGGAACCCAGATAGCACAGCTTGAAAGGTAGCTTATAATCCAAGTTGAAATGATTTATTATAATTATTTTCTTTAATTGAAAGATGTCAAAGTAGGTGGATGCTGCAGTAGAGCACTGATATGACAATCTGTAAAAGTCAGATTCTCTGTTCTTAGAATATCAGCTCTAGCTTACTTGAATAAATAACGGAATAATTTTTGCGTCTACTTGCAGTGTCACAGTTTTCCAGTTTATTAAGTCTTTTGTATGTTTTACAAAAAATGACACGAACAATGTAGAGAAGTTGAGTAGCATAAAGGTACCGTCAGAATAAAACACACCATCCTAAGATATGAAAAGAAAAACAACACTGACTGAAAATTCCGAACATTCAATCTATATTTTTGACAACAGTCTTACTTGTTTAATATATAAGTACACACCTGTGCTACAATTTGACCACCTTGACTGCAAATGACATTGCAGGTAACTTCCCCAGGTATCCATCTGTATTAGGTTGGGACACCTGGGGGATAAACAAAAAATTCTCCATCGGCTGAAAATATCCTTTGACACAGGAAACAGATGCTTTCGCCGCGCAGTATGTATGTGACATACTCTATTGTTGCAAATGTTTTGTACCTTACTCTTTATACAGGTGTACATATATTCAAATTCCGTGGTTGATATGAGTGGAGAGGTTCTATTGTGTTCGATCTTTGGTGAGGCGATACAAACTAAAGGATTTTAAAATACTTCATACATTGCACATTTGGTGGTTTTCTGTGAGACACATTTATCGTGCTAATCGAGAAAACGCTATTCGTCACGCGATTTAGCACCAACGCATCGGGCAAACGCCGGCAGTTCCTTGAATAGTTCCAAATGAAATATGGGCGTCTGTTGGAACTCACTTGGATATATGTTTCTCCAGTAAACGCTTAGAGGTGTAGCTGATAATTACGCAGGCGTTGCGTCGTAGTAACTAGAATGTGTATTTCTTCGGTAAACGCTGAGAAGCCTGCATGGCTGAAAATTATGTACTCGGGAATCTGCACGCATTACAGATATATGCTCAGTGGTGTAATAAATGAAATGAATAGTTGGCATAAACAGACCTTGACCGAATTGCCTCCCAAGTCGGAACTCGTACCAAATTTGGCTCGCTATCTCGACATTTTTTAGTGGCATTGACCTTCACTGACTTACTTTCCATGTATTCTCCAATCCACATGTTTGCAATATATATATATATATATATATATATATATATATATATAAATAATTAAAAAAATATATTTTGAAGCTAGTGTCAAACTCCAGACCTGGATATTCTTTTACCAGTCAAGTCATAACATTTTTTAGATTCTGATGCATGATTTTTTGGTTTTATGAAATTTGTTATTTTTTATATACTTATAGAGATAAATTTGAATGTTTGTCATGGGGTTATGTCGTGGACAGCACAGAAATGTACACTATGTTTTCAGATATTTAAGGTCAATAAAGATAAGTTCCTTTGTTCTTGATTAGAGAAAAAAGATAAACTTTGGTTTGGGATTTGGAGTCATTTCGAACTTGTGAATTCTCGCTGAAGGTCCTCATTCGATATCCATCTGCAAAGGATGAAGTTGTTTTTGCTATTCAAATTTAGCAGTATGTATGTAATTTGTTAAGCGTAATATGTAACTTATATTATTGAAAGTGACCGGAACGTGCATTGGCATTAGATAATGGGCATTGACATTCATGTCATTTGCTCGAAATTTCTTTCATCACAGTTTGGTTTGTTAAATATTATTGTTTTTAATACAATCAGATATCAAAATTACTCTACTTTTATTCACTTTTATAACTTGACATATTCTCTCTTAGTTTGCTTAGACATAAAATATATATTTTCGGCATTTCCTTAATGCTGGTGGATTTAAGTACCCGATTCTGGAAGTAAATGCCGACTCAGTAAATATACTGCATTTACCGCCCTGATATGGCACTCGCACATAACTGCCTCCATTGAACTATTTTTTTTAGGAATGGGGATTGGGTCAAGTGGATATGTGCGTTTCCCATTTCAGATAAGTGACTGGTGCCAAAGGTTGCAGGTTCGAGTCCAGCTTGTTCCTAACATAAAATATATTTTATTGATAAAAAGCGATTAGGAAAAAGGCAAGGCCTATATGAATCCCTCTGGCTCATTAAAAAAATGTGAAAGTAATATATTATGGTGAACGTAATAGACTCTCATGTAGTATATATACAATACAGTATATGCTATAATATGTACATAGTACACCCAAAACTTAAAATAAAAACATAGGAGAGAAAAATGGAGAAAAAAAGGACAGTTCGTCATTTCGACATGAGCGTATTAGTTGTAAAAATACGTTAAACATTTTAAGGTCCACAAGGCAAAAATTGATCCTGTCCAATGTACTTTTAATTTCTTGTCAACCAACTCTTCATCATCACTTTAAGATGATGTGCATTTGGGCAGATGTATTTAATCCTTTAGTGTCACATTTTGGACTAAGTCAACACCTTATCTCGTCATTTTGGGGCGCAATGAGTCCAAAGCTCGCCGTGGAAAGCTGTTGACCTAGAAAATCTAAAATACGCTTATAGCAGATGACACAACGTTGTATATAACTGTAGCGGATTCCACTGAAGCAGCTGCGGGCAATGAACCAGGATCTGGAATCTCTGTCTCAGGAGTCGAATCAATGGTTTGTCTCCTTTAATCTTTGCAAAACTAAATCTTTGACTTCAAGCAAAAAGGTTTATCCTGGTACTCCTCCCAACTTGATATTTAATTATAATAAGAAACTTGAAAAATGTACACTGAGGTCTTTGGTTTTCGGTAGATCTTTCCTGGTCCACACATGGTAATCAATTGACATATAATTTTAAAAATCTGAAACAATAGTTGGCATACTTAACGTTTGCAGTACACATTTAATAGACGATCTATAGAATCGCTTTCTTTCATTTGCACGCCCTTGCTAAGAATATGACAGTGTGGTCTGGGACGTATGCACGGAAGCTTCTGGGGATGAATATGAGGCGGTTCAGTTGGAAGCAGCTCGAGCCGTTACTGGTGCATTTGCCGAAACAACTCGTGAACAAATTTACGCTCAGACAGGATGGGAAACAGATGAACACAGAAGAAAGCACAAATTAGTGCCAATGTTCAACATTATATATGGAATTGCCCCGGAATACCTTTTTCGATTATTTCCAGGAATAATGTTGACTCAGACTAAACAAATAAGTGCTCTTGAAGGCAGGAAGAACATCTTTTATAAATACGTTTTCTTCCATCAACTTTTGGTGAATGGAATTCACTTCAATGATCAAACAGGAACTTTGAACATATAGAGGAGTTTAACAGGGAACTAAATAAAACCAAGCCTTAGCGTAACGAACTGCATTATGTAGAAGAAAGGAAAGTATCGATCATTCATGCCAGAATGAGGATGGGCGGTAGCCAGCTAAAAAGTGGTCTCTACAAAAAGGTGTTGTGGAGTCATCATCATATTCAGGTGGAGCGATTTTAGAAAATACCTACTATTTTTTCTTTCAGTGCAACAAATATGGTTAGCTTGGAAAAGAGCTTCAGTCTAAAATGATATCCCTGGGAAACTTCAGATTAAAAACTGTATTATTTGGAATTATGGGTAAAGGAATTACATCGGAGCAAAATTTTTGAAGCTGTGTACGAATATTTTAAGCAATCTGGATGGTTCCAAGTATGACTCCTAGTGGGCTTGAATTATTAAGATAATTTACAAACTTTGGCTCACTCCCCTCTCCTTCCACATTTCTGCTATATCTCTATTGTCGTCCTGTACTTTCCTCTATCCGTACATTAGGGTTTTGAAATTCCAGTGTTCCAGAGGCCCTAATATAGGCTAATATATATTAAAACCACCTAGACTATTATATCTTATGTAACTACAGGCTTGCTGGGACTTGAAAGGAATGTCTTTTCACAAGGTGACTGAATCTGACATCATTATTAAAATTTCACAGCAGTTCGTTTAAAGGAGTTCCACTTAAGTCGCAGTTGGCACTAAAACAGTTGAAATGTGTCATCCCTTTTTGTAAACGTCTCAAAACTCCCATTCTGATCAACAGCAGAAATAACTACAACTTTTTTAAAGGCTAATCCCTTTCCTGCGCAAAGCGCTTGGATGTAAATTGGTGTCTGTCTGAATATTTTCGCTGGAGTTTCGTGTTCATAGATATTATTTTTTGCTGAGCCTGATACTTGTAAATAAGACCTGTCGTGATGGCAGGTCCCATGTCAATACATTTCCGTAAGCTGGATGCACTGCCCGTGCCATGGTTAAAGATTCAAGATTCAAGATTCAAAAACAGTTTATTTGACCAAGGGGGACGGTATGGTTACAGAAGCACTGGTAAAACAGAAATATAAAACATAAGATACAATTAAGAATAACTGAAATATTACCATAACAAAAGGCCAGGATGATCCTAGCTGAGGATATGCGTATCCGCAATCACTGGGACTTCCTGTCGACAATTCAACTAAAGTGCAATAAATGCTCCAGACATTTGAGATATAAGGGCACACAATGATGAGAAGGAGAAAAAGTCAGTGAGATAAATAAATCGCAAAATCAAAGTGACGGTCACAGTCATTGTAGTTAAAAATATCTCAGGTAGAAAATTTCAGAAATTACACAATATGACATAGGAACAAATGCAAAATTGAACAAAACTAAGCCAATCATGGATTACAAATGTGGCAATTAGTAAGTGTGCATGGTATGATGAGCCTTTGACTTAATATTACTATGATTCGGAGAGGGTTAGCGATGAGGAGTAATTGCCCAAAAGGTCAAATGGCGCACCACTAGCGACGTACAAATACTGGAAGTGTCATATACGCTCTTGAGGGCCAACAAAGCCCGTGCCATTGCGAGAGAATTAGCAGATGTAGTGACCTCAGATCATCAATTAACTTCAGAAACGGCTTCTTTGTAGAGCTCTTGATGCTGCCGCGGGAATGCAAGACCATAAATGACTGACGAATAATTGTGGTGTTGATTTAATGGTAAGGTGGATACCTCTTCAACTTAGAGCAAAAGGCGAGTTATTTATGTACTGAAGGAGCGTTGATTTCTCTTGGACCGAGGTGAATGTCTTTTTGGAGACGGTCTGGACGGTCTATTACTAATTTGGTTCAATGCAAATTAGTTAATTAATTCCACAAACATATAAATTAAAAACGGAAACAAAAGCCACTAAGACAAAACACCCTCCCCGAAAATTAGCAATTAAAAAAACGAAAAATGACAAAAACCCTAAAATTAAAACAAAAACAAAAAAAAAAACAAAAACAAAAACAAAAAACAAAAACAAAAAGAACAAAAAAAAAAAAAAAAAGAAAAAACAAAAAAACAAAAACAACAACAAAAATTAAAAAAAATTAAAGACAAAAAACCGACAAAATAACAGAAAAGGGAAAACACAGTCAGACAAAAGGGATCGAAAATTTTTTACACAAATAAACAAATAAAGGAAATCATAAACACTTTCCTTGTGCGGAAACATTCCAAGATGATGCCAAACAAAACTGATTTTTACTGTTTTCTTTTGTCATCTTGTATCCTGTCCACCAAGCAAAGTATTTCACACCAATATGAAAGCTTAGCAGGAAATTTAAACAGTGTAACGGTAAGCATTTGGTATCCATTGGCTGTTTTCGAAGAGACACTGTTAAATTCCGTCAAGCAGAACCAATGCTACTTTGTTGTTGTAACACTTTATGAAAAAGGAATAGCAGCAAGCTTGATTAAAAAAGTTCATTCCTTAATTTATAGGCTGCTGGGCTCAGTAAATTTTCATATACATCCACACACTGGTTAAATATTCATTTTGCATATTCCATCACATGTGACCAACAAGTTACTCCATCTTCATCAAAATCGGTACTGTGCATTTTTGTGCACATCGAGTCTGTTACAAAATGGGAATTCGTTTGACAGAAATGAATTCCCTTTAAGTCATGTTTAGTTATTTTCTCTTGCATCAATTGGCTTTGCTTTGCTTTCCTTCATTATTATGTGGATCTAGTTTCATCATGCATGGTGACATACAGTGAAAGCATATAGTTGTGTTGTACTACTTAAGTAGCTTTATTTTGTGGTTTGTCGGCCTTGATGTTTGATTTAAAGTTTAAAGCACTTGATTTTGATGTTTTCCAAAGTCACACACTGTATAGCTGATAGGGATGGAAGCAACCAAGTGCTTATGTATGACATGAAAGCCTTATCTATAACCATGTGTCCAAAATCCCTTACGATTTTGTTGTTGATTTTCCCAAGAAAATTGCAAAGGGAATCTATCAGCAAGTTTATCAGAAATGTGCAATGGGATCCATCGAGTTTTAGAAGGACAGATCATTGGAAATCAAAGTTAGTTGTCCTTACACCATGTGACACTTTGAGATTATTCTACAGAGCACTACCATTCTAATCTTTATTAGCTTTTAAAACCGTGTGTCCAATCTAAGCTTCATGCATGTGAAAAATCTAACTTACAATGCCATCAGGTTGATATGCACTGATCTGAAGGAACAAAGAGGATTAACTTTATATCTTTTATTGCAAGTTGCATAATCGTCCCTGTACGCAGGGCACGCGTATGAGTCGGGTGATCTATCGGTTCATTGCAGGGATCTGCGAACTAATCAAGGAAGATGGAGCTATCCCAGACCATCCCCGGCACAGCAGTTGTATCAATCACACGCGTCGAGCGATCCCACAACTTGGTACAGTGATTGTCAATTTAATTTGCAGTTGTCAGCGTACCACATTTAACCTTTTATTTTGCTGACTGTACAGCTCAATCAGTCCATGCAACAATGGTCTAAATATTCTCTGTTTCTGAGATTCAGACATAGGCCAACAAGCTTTTGTAACACTGTTTTTGTTTTTTTTTGTTTTTTGTTTTTGTTTTCTTTTTGTACTCAATAAATTGAATATTTCGTTGCTTAGTTGATTTGTCCCCAATCACATCGTTCCGTCATGTAGTTGCGGCGTATTGTTCTAATTTTGCGCTCGACTGAATTTAGCATTTTTGGCGCTTTTGTAGCTTCAACTCGATGGACCAAGTTCAAATTCTAATCAAAACGATTTGCATCATATTACATCACACAACAGTATACTGTATGACATTTAATTCGGCAGCTTTCCCCGGCGCGTATTGGCCGCATTGCGCATTGCTCAGTCCCGTAATGTGGCCGCTAAGCACGTATTTCATCTTGAACTAGGAGCACATTAACACGTGTAAAATTGAGTTATGTAAAAGCTCTCGTTAACTATTACATTGCCTTCATTTCATGTATAACTTTTAACGTACGACAAGGGAAAAAAATTTTTCGTGGAGATTCAATTAATGTTTTTAATCTTTTAGAGCCGATTCTGGGGAGGAAATTTGACAGGAAACTTATTTTTTTGTGAAATCTACGGAAAACAGAAGTATCATTATGTAAATAAATGCAAATTAGAGCTGCAAAACAGAAGTTATGAACCAAAAGAAATCCAATGATCTTTCTTTGTTATTCTTGTCTCAAAAGTAAGGTCAGCCATCTTGGCCAAATAACAATCCCACAATGCAACAGTGCTTTCATCCAGCACTCACAGTCAAATTATCAATATTTCAACTAGCTCCTGAAATTTCCTGTAATTCCGTTATTACTTGAAGACACTTTTCACAGCGCTTTATTTCTTAAAAATTTAAAACCCGCATGAACATGTTCCTGCTTCATCACTGCAGCCAATAAAAGAACCCTAAGTCAGACATTTGTACAATATATGGTGGTACTTATAGGCACCGTTACTTGAGCTATGTTGCTTAAATTTGAATAAACTTTACTTCAAACCAATCCTATTCTTGAAAAAAAATATGTTTTTAATGAGATAATATTCGTATTTGGCTTTATTGTGGTTTTAAGAACATCAAGAAATTCACTTCGACAGCAGGCAAACATATGAACCAATTGAATTTCTTTACTAAATATTTCAGTGAACGAACAGAAAGAATATATTTACGAAACTCTAAATGAAGAGAAAGATCTAAATTTAAGAAACTCTAAATGGCGATAAAGATCTAAAGTTACGAAACTCTAATTTTTGCATTGTATAATTTGATATCTTCTTTGATCGTTTCAAAATAAGATAGATACGTATCAATTTCAATATTGAATCTTACACGTAGCAAGAAATGGAATGTTGCTTCGAAATTTTACGTATATTATGAATACTGCCAGCGTAATTATTCAAGCAGCAAATGTCAGACATCTGAGCTGTCACATTGTACAATGAATTTCAAAACAGTTCTCTATAATATTAGTTCAACCTCAGTTTGATAACATGTTCGTTTTGTTGATCATTACGCCACTTGTGCGTTGTGCCATTTTTCCGCAAGCGAATTTTTGATAAATGTAACATGTAGAAAGCAACCACTAAAGCATCGTATGGCATTTCTTCATATGCACAACATTCTCCTAATCACCTACCAAGATAGTTAGAATGTAGCATGATGCACATCGTGAAATACGGCCTGCTTGCCATGTCGGCACTAAGACGTTTACAAACGTTGTCACATCAATTTAAATATGCAGTTATACTATTGAGCAGGTTTCTTAATTGAGTTCATCTAGAAGTGACAACCAAAAAAAAAAAAAAAAAAACCAGCTTGACGACAGATGCTTTATCGCAGCATGCTTGCAATGACGAGTGCAAGGTTTGGGTTACATTGTGCAAATGTAAGATTACTAGAATGTACTGATTTTCACTTTATTGTTTTCGCATCTTGTGCATTTAACAAAAGTTTTAATTTCACTCAATGAGCATAGTTTAGTATATTAAACCCCCACTATTATGCCATTTTATAGTTTGTTTATTTTCACGGTTTTTTGTTTTTTTAACCAATAGCTTAATAAAGATAAAAAAGCAATACCTGAAAACTGCTGAAATAAAGACCTGAAGTGAGCCTGTCACAAAACACATAATATCAAATGGGCATCGATTTCAACTGTTGAGAAGCATGAATTCACCACTTTGTTGCTTTCTCCCAGATGAAGAGATCAGATGCAAATAGACAATCAAACATCTGTAATACACTGTGAAGTGGTTTCATTGAATATGCATGGTGTCAGAAGTCTTCCTTAACTGTCCGTGTAATGCATAAAATGCAGCAAAAAAGGGGATATCTTCGAAGGTTTCCACAGTACTTAAGAGGCATCACGAACTGAGAGTTGCCTCTGTATCCATACTGTTTTTTTTTTCTGTTTTTGTAATCTTGCAGCCGGATTTGACCAAATACAAAAGTGAGACTTAAGCCGTGTCTTCTCACCCGACTGCGCGTGTACCACCATTGTAAATACGCGTTCATTTAATTAAATACAAATGCCTCCTCCGGTGTAACTCTCTTTTTTTGGGGGGGGGGATGCTAATTCAGAATATGACCTTACTATTCCCTTGAAAGGGCCGAACTGGACGGGCGGAAGGGAAAGAGATCACAAAGAAGCTAAAGACGTAATCAATATTCTTCAGCCAAGTTTGTATACCTTATGAAGGCAGGGAAGAAGATTCCAATTAAAGTGACTTACAGTGCTTATTAACTGTAATAAGGTTCTAAGAACTCAAGGTACATGCCGTGATACCTGAACGAATCGGGTTTCTGGCGATGATCAGGCTCTTGCATGGTCACAAATGTATTGAGAAGAATATCACTCCCATTGTGCAGTTCCTTCAGAAGAGACAGGCAGTTTGGACATTGCTTTAGATAACATGATAACACGCGCAAAACCAAAGGAATGTTCCAAGGTGTGTGGTGATGGCAGAGATATTATAAAAAATCTATGAGAACGTTTTGTCCGCTTGTATACCATTAAGATTAGTTCCGAAAGGTCTTGCAATAATACATATTTTTAGAAACCATTGAGGGAAGCAACAGGAGATATCAGAGTTTTTCTTGGGAACCCGAAATCAGTGGGGATAGTTCTTGATTGTGAGCTTGAATTTGCTTTTGATCACCTTCATACAAAACAAATTTTGGAGCGAAAGGACAGCAAATTTTTGATCTGATCTGGCTGACTGGAAACCGGGTAGAGGAAGATCAGAAGATTATGGCAGTCGTCTCCCTTTCAACCGAAAACACAATGCCTGTCAAATGTCGTCTGTCCAAATTGTTTGATTAACGGTTCTCTGTACGCCTACCATTGCTAATGTTTATAAAGTTGATGTTTTTAGTTGCCATCACGATTGTAGCTTTTTTTTCTATTTTTTATTTCATTTTATTTATTTATCTATTTATTAATTTATTTGTTTGTTTGTTTGTTTATTTATTTATTTATCTATCTATTTATGTATGTATTAATTAATTAATTTATTTATTTGTTTATTTATTTATTCACTTATGTTTGTTTATTCAATTCTATTATTTGTGAATTTATTTTTTGTAAAGTGACCTTTCATTCAAATACCTGCAGTCGTGCGGTTTGTATGGGCTGTCCAAGTTAACAGCCTTGCGTACAATACGCCCTAGAAAACCGTTGAATCAGTTAAACTTTGGCAATTAAAGAGTTAATTTCGAGCATTTTTTATTAGAAATTTGAGACATGACCTACCATAAGAGCACGTATTAGGTTAAGAGCTGCACCCATCAACAAATGTGAAAGAAAGCTTTGGTCATCAACCAGTTTTACTTTAATGGGTAAGGTCAAGTCTATCTTTGAGTACTTACGGTGAAACATTGTACAGACAAAGATTGGATTTATTCCTTAGATATATCCCCTGGAGCGTCTTCCATTAACGACAAACAAGTCGGGAAAAATTCCAAAACACAAGGACAGAACATTTGACATCCGCCCGCCTCTGCAGACGAGAAGGGGGAGGGGTGTGTATAGTAGTGTAAGTGCAAAATGTTCCTGAAATGCCAAAATAAAAGAGAGTCGCCGAACGCAGACAGAGTTGCATTACAAAGACCCTCAACCCAAGAAAGAATAAAAAGATAAAACAAGGAAAAACAAAAACAAAAACAAAAAACCAAAAAACAAAAACAAAAACCAAAAAAACCCAAAAAAACAAAAACGAACAAAAAACAAACAAAAAAAAAAAAAAAAAAAAAAAAAAAAAAAAAAAAACAAAAAAAAAAAAAAAAAAAAAAAAAAAAAAAACAAACAAACAAAAAAAAAAAAAAAAAAAAAAAACCAAAAAACAAAAAAAAGATAAAAATAAAAAAATTAAAAATAAAGATAAATAAAATAAGAAATTAAAAAAAAAAGTCAGGAGGGTTCCCTAAACACTTTGAATTTAACCGAATAATTATAGCTTAATGTTTTATATTTCCATAGAGAAATGTCATGCAAACTCTATAAAGAAGATGTTTTGGTAAAACATCCACAATGCATCTATCTATCTATCTATCTATCTATCTATCTATCTATCTATCTATCTATCTATCTATCTATCTATCTATCTATCTATCTATCTATCTATCTATCTATCTATCTATCCATCCATCCATCCATCCATCCATCCATCCATCCATCTATCTATCTATCTATCTATCTACGTTTATTCATTTATGTTTTTTCCATTCTATTTTATCAGGGATGGGGGGAGGGTGATCAAAAGGTAGATGTCCCACCCCAAAGACACTACAATGTGTATGAACCACGTACATTGACCAGTTTACACTTTCCATCACATGGAAATGAACTAGGCCAATCTCCTACAAAGCAGAGCATCCACAATTTATTCAACGGTTCCTGGATGTTTAAGACAGGTATCAAACTACGTATTTGAAATCCCATCTGTAACCGGTGTCTTCTTGCTTATGCTCGCCTGCTCCATTTTCTGTTACTGACTGACACTGTGTGCCTCGTATATGCAGTCACTGAAGCCAATGCGGGCATTAGGGGGCCGCGTGCGAAGTAGATCTCCCTATCCTGTGAAGGAAAATTGGTAAATGCCTAAGATATACTCTCAATTCGCGCTGTAACTGGCTAACCTGTAGCTGCAACGAAAAATTACGCTGGAAACAGCCAGACCCAAAGATGCTTTGCATGCCTGCATATATTTTATCTTGGATCTCGCAGATGAAATGTGTATCTTCTTGTCCCCAAAGCACGACGTTATTTGAAACATATCTCTTTGTCCATTACTTTAACTTCGACAATGCGGGTAGTCCATGTGCATGGTTCAATGCTATCGCATGACACACTTATTCATACCAAATCAGTTAAGATGACTAATACACGGTATAAACTTCATTTAAAATAATCTGCAAGCCTAGTACAAGCTATCCCAATACAATCCACATACATGCCTGGGATACGCTTAAGTGTGCCACATCTTGAATGATGTTGAGAACATGCAATGGGAAAGACAGGTCACAAGCATTTCGCAAAGCACGTGACGTCACTGTAAAATCAGACTGTTGGATGTCAAATAAATCGTTACAAAATGAATGACAATGGAGACCCGAGAGATACAGAAAAGGGGCTAAGACCTATGGACCTGTGAGTCAAAAATATCGTTTAACCGAATAAATCATGAACAACAGTTTTACTAGAGCATGAAATATAAGACGCTTCAGTCTGAAATAATGACGGAAAAGTGTATTGTATTTGTGTCTTTTGTGCAGAAACACTTCCTAGTAGTCATTAACCTATTTCGCATTTCGAACTCTTTACTCTCCATAAGCTAACCTGTCACTGTCTAACCTATATACATATGGAAGTATTATTGTCCATATTGCACACATTCCTCTGTAGAATGTTGACATAGGCTGTTTAAGCCCAAATATATTGAAGCGTCTGCAGCCGGTAACTACTCAGACCATGTTTGAAAATACAAATCTGCATACTGCTAGGAAGCAATCTAGACACGGTTCTACATGATTTACACGAGTGTGAGCCGATTGGGATGATGCAAAGGAGTCAATCTTGCTGTCGATGTCTCTACTACATAATACTTGCTAAGCATGCACATTATACTCTACTTGTGTGAAGTAGGCCAAAATGGAATTTTACGGGTTTATTTCAACCTAGCACTTGAAGATATTGGTCCCGGAAGTGCGAGAAATTACTAGAATAGGACTGTATGTCACATTTAGATTTCGTTACATGACATTTAGATAGCGTGGCCTTTGAACATTGCAAAAGATTCTGTCTAACGATCCTAAAATGGACTTTAAAATTACTTTCTTCTATCAGCTAAAGAGAACATTATAAATTGGCTCCACCTAAAACCGGCACCCTGAAAATCCAGAAAGGAATCCGGGGCACAAACCAGGGACCAGTTTATCGTATCGACAAAAATAGTGAGCCCGCACTGTCCGTTACTACATCGTCAAGTATGAAACCCTGACTCTTTTGGTCTGTTGTGAAACTCCTCTGAACTGGAAAGGATATTTGAGACAAAAGGATTGACAATTTTTGGCGCAGATGACCAGTTTATAAATATCGTTTAGCTGCTAAAGCTTTGAATCTTCTGAACTTGCGCATTTCTCGTCTCAATGGCGATTAATTGAAGCATAGGTTTAGACATTGTCGGCGACTGGATTGAACATGAAACGTATATTTGAGCATTTGAGAGAAATGTTTGTGTTTTTTTGTTTTTGTTTTTTTTGTCTTGACGTGTGTGACATTGTTTTACTTGTATAATAGTCTCACTGGGTTGAGAATTTGTATCACAGTTTGAGACGGTTGATGAGGTTTTCCTTTGCAGGAATCTCGTTTTTTTTTTGTTTCATTCTTAGTGGCAGCGTTGGAAATGGAAGGTTTCTGTTCAAACCAAAGATGGCGCAGGCGTATCTGATCAAATAGAATGATTTACGAGGGAAGTCGACTTGCAACTCGAAAGTCCACAGCATCTGCTTTATTTGGCCAAACCAAGCCAATGGGCTAGGCATTCCCGCTGAAATGACAACAAGCGTAAATTGCCACCTGCTCTAATCCTTTTCGATAAAATTTTATGTTTGTAGAAAACATTTTTGCTAAGAAATGTAAATAAAAAACGTAAATAAGATCTAGTATAAATGCATGCTCCAGGTCAACAGCTCCTTGGGTCTCGTGATCGGCGCAATGCGTTACCCCGCTCCAAAGGACAGCTGCTGACTCGGTCTTATTCTGGCCAGGCCAAGGTTAAGGAGGATGAACTTAGTCGTGAAGAAAGAAAGAAAGAAAGAAAGAAAGAAAGAAAGAAAGAAAGAAAGAAAGAAAGAAAGAAAGAAAGAAAGAAAGAAAGAAAGAAAGAAAGAAAAACAAAATGTCTGGGTTGGCATCCAGACATAAATATTTTTCTGTGTATCATTTCAGTAAGGGTTTTTGCCGCGGGTACCCGGATACCCGGGTCCCGGGACCCGACTTGTTTCCCTAAGTCAATGCACTATAAGTAAGTCTCACAACGATAGCTATTTTATTGTGGTACAAACGATTGACGGAAGATATAAAGCCTTGCTGTATTAATTTTCTACACATCTTTTGCTGGACCTCCTGCCAACAGTGAAGTTGATTTTTTTTATCAGGATAACTTAAAGCAGTAGGTTTTGTATTAAAAAAGGATGATATTTCTGACAGTGCACAAGAAATTACAAAAATCAAAACAGGAGTCAGTTGGGGCAGAAAGATATGCCCATCAGTGTGTCCGTCAAACTTGACAGGCAAGACTGACCACTGACGTGTCTCCCAATGTGATCATTTCAACGCCTGTAGATGGTTACATGAAGGTATTGAAATAAAAAACATCAGACAAACCTGTCTTCACTGACTTTGTCACTTAATAAAACAGATTACTGGGTATCCTTTGAAATTTATGGAATTAATGATTACTTAATTGGCTAATTGGTGCTGCAGTGTCACGTTTAAGTTATGAAATGAAACAAATGTTATGTGTCTGTAGAGTATTATGTTTCAATTCCCGAGGAGAGTTTTTTTTTTTAAACAAATGGCACTGTATGATTAGGATCTGACACTTCGTTCCTTCACTGCATAAGAAGCAGCAAATTGATGACAGAGCTAAGCTATATCGAGCGAATATAAGCACATATAGCCTAGGCAGACATGAAAACTCGAACAAAGGGTGTTTTCTGCACAAAGGTCGTTTCATAATTTATTTGTGGAGCACATGGATATGGATATTCTTGGCATAATTCAATTCCGGTTTTATAGTTTGTCAACCATTAGCCCTGGTACGGGAAGGCACACTGCAAGACAAAGCGCGTTGTCTGCTGGTATGTCCCTGAGGTGCGCTTCGTGACCTGCGCCGACGTGTGATGGCGCTTAGCGCAATAAATATTTTATATTCAATATAAATATAAAAAAGAATGAAAAAACGGAGGAGGTGGTATCAGGCTCGGAAGCCAAACTGGGCTTAGCAACTCCGCTTGATAGTGACACCGCGTAACAAGATATATGTGACCAGGTATATAGATTAATGTGGTACATAGTTTGCGACAGGACGAAAGGAGCTTTCAGCTGCGAACATGCATGTATGTGCCTGGCTCCACTCTAAATTTGTTCCAAGGGGCCACTCATGTTATTGAATTTTATGGGACTGCTTATGTAGTAAGCGATGGTCGTGATTTATTTCATCATCCACAGATTCAACCCAATACAGATTCATATATTCCGTTGGGAGCCAGGCCACTCCAGAGCCCTAACGTTGGGGTACCATTGGAGAACTGGTTGGATCATATCACTTTCACGACGGTCTTTCTGATGAAAATATATTCATTGAGGTCAATTTGATATAGAAGTTTGATCAGCTCATCTCTTTGCGGGGAATCTGACATCCTTTGCTTCAACGTTCGGCTGCTCTTAACTTTTACAATGTCAAGTTTTGGACTGAGCCAACAGCTTTCCTCGGCGAGCTTTGGGGGCCGAGAAAGACTGTTGACCCGGACCATTGTATCATCTCGAACTATAGTCACACTGGTACTTGAATGAAAAGTCTTTTCACAAGGAATGTGACACCCGCAGCATAATTGAGAGCAGTTCGTCTTATGTAGTTTGACTTTAGTGGCAGTTGGAACTGAAAGAGTTCAGTGGAGTATATACTATAGTCGTGAATGAAGTTTTTGTAAATGGACCAGCAGTGGTAATCGGAAACCAAACGTCAGCCTTATATTGACGTGTAAAAACGCACATTGGAAGGAGCCGATTTTTCTTCTGTCCTGTCAGGGCGATAGCAGGAAGGTGATGGAGAAATGTGTTAGCGAGTCAAGCACTAGTTGTTCCCCTTTAGAGTTGCTGCAATCGACAATCTTGCCCCCCCTCCACAATTGCAAGGATGCGAGACAAAAACAAAAAACAAAACAAAAAAAAAAACACCCCCCCGAAAAACCCATCCCCCCCCCCAAAAAAAAAAAAAAAAAAAAAACCAAAAAAAAAAAAAAAAAAAAAAAAAAAATTGAAGACATTCAAATGAATTAATTATTTTGGAGACCTTGTGTGCAGATTTTGACTCTTTCTGGATAAGACTTATTTAACTACTATGATACAACTTGCACAAAGTGTGTCTGGGAAAGTAGCTTTGAAAAAAATAATAAAACAGAGCTACCTTTAAAAGAAATGTGTGTGCAATCACTTGGCAAATGAAATCTACTATCTGTTTATTTGAACATAAATTAATTTCTTAATGATAGAAATAAATGGTATATCTTTGCTGAAAAACGCCAGTCAAGTTTAGGAAAAGACATTAGTGACATAATTTTGCAAGTTTGATGCATTTTTTTTTTTTTTTTTTTTTTTTTTTAGAATTTCGCATCGAATTGTCAATACACATTTAGATTTTAAATACCTTGCCAAGATATTGACGTACTGACTGGTTATCCCACAAATCCCATGAGGCAGTTTATTGTTGGTACATTGGCTGCAAGTTCTTGCTTAAAGATCCAGATAAGTTTTAAGACATTAACAACCATTTGTACTTAGAGAACTTTCATGACTCTCAGATTGTCCTAAATGGCAGTTGATTGGCAGTGTATCCCACAAAGTGTAGTAGTCCGTGACCTCTTTGCTGCACATGCCTCTCTCTCTCTCTCTCTCTCTCTCTCTCTCTCTGTCTGTCTGTCTGTCTGTCTCCCTTTCTCTCTCTCTCTTTTTCTATATATATATATGTATATATAGATGTGTGTGTCTGTGTGTCTGTGTGTCTGTGTGTGTGCGTGTGAATTAGACTACCGAAAATTTTGCTGTGTTCTTACAACATCTAATAAGTTCATGAAGTCAAACGTCTCCTCGTCACAATGTTCTCAACATGTAGCACAGGGAGTCGCCGTATATTTCCCTTCCATTGTCTGCCAGGTGACCGGGGCTGCTATACTCCTTTCCAAGGACCGAGCACATCAGATTCTTTTGCAATAGTGTTGTTTATTGTATCACACTTCCATCGGTGGCGACGTGCCAGATTCACCGAAAATGCAGTGGTTTACGATAACAAATATTGACTCCATACCGTGGTCATTCATCAACCTATATGCGATACGAAGGTGGATGGCACGAATGTCACCTCCTTTGCAGGAGAAAACGACCCTGCTCACTTTGACGGTTCACAAACTGTTATTGTGCCCTCAAGAGTCGCGTAAAGCACACTGGTCTGCATTTGTCAATTACACCACTGTTCTTAATAAATAATCCCAATGCAAGTTCAGTGGTAACAAGTACATTTTTCTACAGGTTTCTGCGTAAGCTAATACCCTTAAATCGACTGCCATCAAGGTTAAAGGTTTTACTGAGCTAGCCTTTTGACTCAGAAAAAAAAGATACATGTCGCCCGCCAGGAAATGAGGAGTGAAGCAAATCCCAATTGTCTTTGGCGAGGAGTGTTATCATCAGCCAGGACGTCCAAAAAGGTTATGTTATTTTTCTTCGGAAAGATACTGCCATTTTCTGTTAGCTCTTCAACTCGTTCCTATCGTCATGCTATATCGTTTCCTACGTCTGGTAATGTCGTGGGTGGATTTGCGGTGAAGGCACGTGACCTCGACCGCATTGATTCTGAGGGACCTGAACTCTGATGCAACCGCGTTCTGCTAGTCCCCATTGTAGTCAAAAGTTACCTGCAGTCGGAAATGCCAAGTATTTCTGAATTAGATTAATTTTAGCTTTTTGTTGCAGATATCCACGTGAAATGTGAAAAAATACTATCAAGAGAGAGACCTATGTGTCTTTAGACAACACCAGGTCAACACTTGGAATGATAAGTAACTTTATTTAAAATGTGCGCTCTCTTAATTCAGACCCCATGCAGAATTAAAGACAACATTGCCAAGCAGTAAACCAGTTGTGATAAGCACAGACTGATTTTTAAGTAGGTATATAGGCCTAATCAGCATCTCATGCTCAGTTTGATGGTTCTGCAGTTTTATCGGTCTTTAACTCTTGATGTGCCCGGAGTTTACATAATGATATCATATAGAATATTCCCTTTGACCCGACTGTATGTTCAAGTTCCAATACCCCTTCAGCAGACCAGTTCATAGGACTCGGATTTATTCGGTTCGCTGCGGCCCGAAATCGGGAAGCGCACCCTGCTGTGTTAACAGTTTGTGCTCGACCACGCTTGCCGGATTTAGCATGGAAGGCTCAGAAAGTAAAACACAGGATGTGCTTGGGTTTAATGAAATATCAAACCGTCAGCAAACTAAACATGCACATTTCACCACTGATGTGACATTGTAGGTAAAAAAAAGCACTGTTCAGCACAATCCTTGCTGCAATCACTAGCGTTAGCGGTGGCATCCGTTGTGAACATATGAAAGCCCGGGCCCGACTCGGCTACTTGCTGATTGGACAATCAGGCCAACAATGGAATGTATAAGTAATTAGGGTCCAGAATAGTTCGGTACAAAACGGTATAAACCGGTCTATTGCAGAGGTCAAAAGAATGGTGCAGGTCAACAGCATTCCTCTGCGTGGTTGGGGAAGAGTAGTGAGTCATTATCGCAAAAGCAGGACCACCACGACTTTGAGTAATTCACGCAACACACAGCATATCAGTACCAGTGGTGAGGCTCGAGTCAGGCAGCGCTCCTCTGCTATAACAATGTTTCTTTGTCATGTTTCTTAAGTTTCCGACATCTTTCTATTTCTCGTAAAGATTGCCGTACTGAATCCAATCGAAATATAAACACCGTGTGTATTTCTTTGCCAATTTTAGCATATGTCGATCATGCTCCTATCCATATTCTCTATGAACCGACCTGTCATTCAAGTGCCGTATGCTTGCAGTTGCAAAAATGAATATTCTCTCTTTACCCATTCGTAAAAAAAAAAAAAGAAAAGAAAAGAAATCTCTTAATCGTGTTCTACAAGGCAAGCTGGGTTGAACGACATACCTTAAGTCCATAGTGACTCTCAAAGTATAAGAATGTTACAAAGTTTGAAGAAGTCTCGTTATGGGAGGTACAATGAAAATTTGGTTGTCATTACCAGATATATTCCTGCCATATATCAGATATATTCATGCCATATATCCTGCGAATCGAGTGACCTTTGACGGTTTTGAAAATATCTGGAAAAGTCCGAGTTTTCATGTTTTAATTTCGAGTCGAAGTAAAACATAAACTACATATTTCAGTTCAAATGCATATTCTAAAATATTGACCGACGATATTTCGTGGCAATTATCATTTCGTGCCTTCAGAGAGTTAATTCTGTTTATCCAAAAGACTTGTGTTGAAGTTTAGCTAAAAGCTCAAATTTTTGATGAGTTACGTTTGCCGGTTGTGTCTGAAAGACTTTGAATTAGATGTAATTATTTCCCATGCAAGTTTGTTCGAAAACAGGCTGATTATTAATTCTATTTACTATCTTCATTTAATAATTTGTCATAATTAAGACAATAATACATTCAAGTTAGAAGCCATTCTTTCTGTTGTTAATATAATACATTATTTATTGTCATGCAGTTGGTTCAGTATGTTTTCATAATTTTGGTCAAGCAAAGTTTCAAATAACGTCTTCCGGCAATACTGCATGTTTCGGAATTCTTCCACTAGTGATGTGTTACACTTAGATCGTACAAGGTGCTAGCATGGAAAAAATATGGAAGTGAGCTGAAATGTCGGAGGTTATTATGTTTTTTTTCCCCAAATTTCTCAAATATGATATGTTAAAAGCAACAGAGACTGCATCAGCGAATGTCCCAAATATATTACCTTATTGTTTATTTTAATTAGTCTGTAATAAATTATGATTAACCTATTAAGCCTTGCTATTTAAATCATGATAGAACCCAATCATTAACAATACATGATTTTCAATCATTCCCAAGGAAACAACACCTGTAGTATATTTCAAGGAATATCGACTGCTTAGTATACATATATATATATATTTATATATACATATATATATATATTGATACAAATATATATATATACAAATATATAAATATACAGATATATATATATATATATATATATTTCACAGAATAGCCATTTTCTTTGAGAACAAATAGGTTTTTTCTTTACATTTTCTTTTCACGTAGCGTATCTCTCACAGAAATATCATGATGATAAATCGAAAAGCGGCGCTTATATAAATTCGGTATCCTAATTCGAATTTATGTCGAAAATGCCTTTTTACTATAATCTCCAACACTTATTTAAGTTGGGAGCGAAAAGAATGCGCTGAGCGCAAATCTTTTTGTAGTGCATGAGTGCGTTTCCGTACTGGGAAAACAATTGATATCATATATATGAAGAAGTTGCCTTGCCATCTAAGAGTCTTTCTGAAATATCGTGGAGAATATGACATTTCAAGAAATATCGGCGGCCTAATATATTATGATAAGTGAATAACGTGTCGTATATGCGTGATAATAAAATCTTAATTTTCTAAACATTAACACGGTAGATATAAGGTTAGCATGAGATGTGGAATGCATCTGTTTCATTTTAGTTCAGCTTAACTGTCAGCCTCTTCTCACCTTTATATGCAAAAATCGCACAACCTTCTTTATCAATTTTGGCATCTAAAATACCGCGCTATTTCATATTCTAGGCACGTCACCTAATTCATTATCTTGTGTAGTTTTATTACGAGTCCATTAATTAAACTCGATAAGCTCAAGTAACAACAATGGGCCATTGTGCAGTTGAGTTAACCCATCAACCAGTGGTCAAGTGTTCTGTAAGGTACAGCCGATCAAGCAAAAATCAAGCCAATACCGTCAGCTTCTGAGGGAGCATGTCCCTATTTTCCCCATTGTACATGCGGCGGGGGAACCAACGCAACGGATTCCGGTTGCCGTGATGAAAGCAATTCACGAATCAAACGAGTGCCGTTCTCATCCGGTTGTTACATTGTGCCTCAACTCAACCGTTAATTTAATTGAAAAGACCTAGTAGGCCGGAAAATTACCGCCAGCATACGTTCTGTTGTCTTATGTGTGTCCAGGTGAATAGTGCTTCACAGACTTCGGCTACCATTATTTAGGCTTGTTTGTTATGTGCTGAGCTCGGCCCGATCATTGAAATCTCTCTGGGTATTTCTCAAATAAAAGGAATTTACGTACTGTATGAATGTAAAATTTCTGTTGTGTCTTCTATTGAGCAGTAATAAATTGAATTGGTTGGTGCCAACTCGGTATCTGGGGAATGTTGCCAAAATAATCAATATTACTTAAGACTTATCTCATGTTGGCTTCCAATTTGTTGACCATGAAATATTAAACGAATACGACAAATGTTACGCATAAAATTTCAACACCTTTAGTCACATGTCAAAAGACCAAGTAGAGCGTTGCGGCCCCTTATATTGTGATATATTATACCTTGGATCTCTGTTGGCTATTCTTGTCTCATAGGAACACACACACACACACACACACACACACACACACACACACACACACACACACACACACACACACACATACATACATACATATATATATATATATATATATATATATATATATATATATATATATATATATATATATATATATATATATATATATATATGTGATGGTGATGATGACGATAATACATTCATAAAATATGACACTTGTTCAATATCTGTTAGCCGCAATCGTTTCTTTTCTAGAATAGAGCTATTTGTTATATGCGCAAACCAGCAGGTCAACATGTGCGAGCAAAAAAACAAAAACAAAACAGTATGTCCCCCGCGCTCTATGGAGACGCTCCATATAAGATTCTGTCAAGTTCTGGACATATGAAACACAAAATTCAGCATTGTTTGACATCCTAAAATAAACCACCTTGTATCAATAACTTTACGTTGTCTGTAACCGCCGGGTGCTCTTATATTTGTACAGAATTGTACAATTGCATAAATAAGGCAAGGACTGAACAATGATGAAGCATAACTAAATCCATACCAATATTTTCGTTGACAGTAGAATTGCAAAATGTTTGCGAAAGACAAGTTACCAGCTGCCTATTACAGTATCAAGGATTCTTATCTTTTCAAACATAAACCTATTGTTCTGTGGCCACTCTGTGTGCCGCTGGATACAAGAAGGGCAAAGGTTCAGTAAAATAATCTCACTTTATAATATTGGCGTCAAAGTAGGGATGCGCAGGACAACAGCATAATACACAATGTAAGCAGAGGGGATTTTCAATGACCAGACTAGTGAAATACTACTTTTTACTGTCACGAGCACCCACCCGAAATGCCAATGGGAAATCAAGGCAAGGATAATTAGGCGAGAGAACTCCCAATGCTTTTTCGTCACTTCCAAGTGCCATCCCGTGTATTGAAATTTAATTTTTCTAGTTTAATAATTGAATTGATCCTCCAGGGACTGAGAAACATGCACTGGAATGATGATACTTCTCATATCAGTTTTGCCATATGGTTCGTATCATTCCTATTCTAGTGGTTAATCCAATAACTCCATTGTACCTTTATTGATCCAGAAACTGATACGTGGCATACACAGTGCACTTAACTCATTCCACCCTGATAGAAGACTGAGTCAACAGCTTTCCTTGGCGCGCTCTGGGCGCATTGCGCCCAGAGCGCGCCAAGGAAAGCTGTTGACCATGGGCATATAATTTGGAATGATCTTCCATGCAAGTTTCATCCAAAATATTGAAAAATAATCCCTAAATTAGTAAAATACAATTAGCAGACGACATTTAGATATTAGCGGGAAAAAGCGTCATCAGGGTGGAATGAGTTAAGGATAACCCACACGTTAGCCTGATTTGATTCTGAACCGACACTTATCATCACATAACAGGTTATCCTTAACCTGACTCGCGTCTGATGAAGACATAATATTAATTTAAAAACTTGCAATCTCCAGTTTCATTTCAATGCTGGACAGTGCCCATTTTGGGTGCAATGGCGAATAACCTGTACTTAATATATTTTAACTACTTTCAAGCATGTTGCGTCTAAATGCACTTTGCGGTTTCAATGACACACTTTCTGCAAACCAAAGATTGTGCCATTACCTTCAATGATTGTCTTTTGCACTTCATTTGTATCATGTAAATGCTTCACTAATCAAATGCACTACGCATCTGAATTGCATAAATGATTCCGGATTCCAATTTTTCTTACATTATACATTCCTTTCACATGTGTCAAGCACGCCATTTTTCTATGCAAAATAATAGGTCTACGTCAAAATTTTCCTCCTTGAGTCGAGAGAAGCTGTTGACCTAGTCAATAATACAACACCAGTCGGCTTGAAATATATATTTTTTTGTTTTAGTCACGTGGTAACAAAATCAGCCAGAAAAAGGCGAAAATACATCTGGCACGCTTTTGAAGTCGACATTATCACTTGATGTGACCGTACACTAAAGATTATTCCGTCTATCAGATATGAACCAGTTGAAGTCAAACGTGCTTGAAATCATGACTACTAATTGTGCAGTGTTGTAAAATATTGCGACTCAGTTTCACCCTCATCTTGTTCTTATTATCACTTTCATTGCTGTTGTATCTCTCGCTTTGATATATTTCGCTGGCTGAGACACTGGTCATGAGGATGAAAAGAAATACACACTGGGACAAAATGGCCAAAAATGGCGAGCAGACGAATAAGGGAATTGTTTTAAAGTGTCAGGCATTATGTAGAAGGTACTTGGCACAGGACTTTATTTACCGAAGCTAATTAATATTTGACCTTTATTAGAAGTCCATATAATATCAAATTGTCTTACAAACATTTGTCATGCTTCAGTGACCCTCTTTATATCTGCACAAATGAGGACAATAAGTTAAACCTGTATTTTGCGAAAAATGTTTTCGACGAATGGCCAAATAGTAGTTCGTTTCTCCAAAGAAGTTATCTTTTAAGATATCTCAAAACGCGAAAGCCTAGGAAATATAAATATAAATAAATGATTACAACTTTATATACAGATACTTTTTTTTAAAATAATAATAAGAGTCTCGTGTTCGATTCGGCAATTTGAGGATAGCAGCCCTCCTGGTGCTCATCTTGGAAATTAAAACTGGCATGCTTTTTGTTTTACTCGAGATTAAATGTGATTTTTGTTTTCACATGCACCAAATAAATTGAAAATAGATATAAGTACTATGATATGTCACGTCACTAGTGAATCACGATATTTACACAATAACTCTCGAATGTGAGCAGCATAATATAATATAGAAATAACCTGCGTGGCAATTCTCTTTAAACTGATGATTAACAGTATATGGACAATAGTATTGTCGTTTACGGGTTGGAATTATCAACTGTCTTATATCTTCGGGAACAAGCAGATATTTGTGAAATTTGTTTTCGCTTTATGTAATAATAATAATAATAATAATAATAATAATAATAATAATAATAATAATAATAATAATAATAATAATAATAATAATAATAATCATCATAATAATAATAATAATAATAATAATAATAATAATAATAATAATAATAATAATAATAATGTTGTTATTATTATTATTATTATTATTATTATTATTATTATTATTATTATTATTATTATTATTATTATTATTATTGCTTACATTAGATTGTAACTATCATTGCCCAGAGATCAGATAACAGATATCAAAAGGGTGGACCCTATATACTAATTTCTCATGGTGTTTCTTCGTGGTTTTCTTTGAGCAGTTGCTGCTGTTCGGTCCTCTCTGCTGCGTAGCTTTTTCCAGTTTTAACTTTGGATTGAGTCCTCCATGTGTCCCAATTACACTGAAATTACGGATTTATATTAAATTCTAATTTGTGTCTCATGTTTTCAGTCATATGATCATCAGTGACTCATTATCTGACAATATGAATTTATAAGCACTTTTGTTTTTTTTTCTCAGTGTCGAATGATCGTATATTAAGGTAAAGAATTTATGTTATCAAAGATATTTTGTGATTGAGAAATTAATTTCCCTGTAGTGAGTATGTGGCGAGGAGAGCCTGAGCACCAGCACCAGTCCTTTATTGTGATCATTTTAAACGTAAGTTTTTTGCATGTGCGATGACGGAACCAGATCAAGGGGGGGGGGGGGGGGGCAAGGTGTAGGGATTGCACACGGCACTTAAATCTTTGTTTAGCTGGGACGTAATTTTGAGCTCAACATGCACTAAAAATGACACCAGCTTGCTTGTCATTCCAAGATTTTTTCTGTCATACGCCTCCCGCGGGCGATGACAACACACATCTACGTACAATGTTCCGGTTTCAGGTTCTCATGTGCTGGCAGCCCTCAAATATCCCAAATATAAAAATGCCAGAGGGGAGCTATTGGCACCTATCATGAAGGTTTAAGTGATAAAACATCTCCTTGGTAGTGATGATGTTGCTCTCGCTACAAAGTTTGAGAGTTTGCGCCAGTGCTAAAGTTCAAGGTCAATTATCCCTGGAGTGTTCTGTTTGTACACAAAACCCGAATCAGGTACAAAATATCTGATCTATACAGAACAAAAATACCTTCAGTGAGGCGGTAAATTTTTAGAAATGTTGATGACCACCCAACTTACTTTAAATGTAGCAAATCTGTGGGGGAATCTAAGAACAAGACAAAAGTGGAAACACTGTCATTATGCAGCCAGTACCAAGAGAACTTCCGGTCAATTCTCAACGTACGGCATATCAGTAGCACTTTCACGTCACATAGGCTAATATTAGGTTGCATCATGCGAACATATTACCATTGTCTTGTGTCCCAAGTACTATACTGTAATTTAGTTTTTGTCCTGTATGTTTATTTTCGCGTGTTTCCCTGATGGCACAAAATCGTGAAAGTATATACACAGTCAAATAGTGTTTTAATATAGGTTTAATAAGAAAATTTAGTCACGTGAAAATAAGTGCTCTTACAGTGACAAGTAAATATCCATTGCCAAATATTGAACTATTTGTATTTTTTTCTCAGGAATCATATTTTCATATTTAGTTGTAATGTGACTATTAAAAAAATGCTTGTTTGTAACATGTTTTATACGTACGTTTACGGCAGGAATACTGTAAGCAGTCGATGATTAATTCTCTATGTACTCACAACGACTTCTGATTCAAATATGATTATGCCTTTTTTCTGCATTTGTTTTGGGTTGTTTTTTTGTATTTGTTTTTTTGTTTGTTTGTTTGTTTTTGGGATTTTTTTCTTTAGGTATTTTACACCTATTATATGTAGCAATTTATGCATCACGTACTTTTCTGGAATGAAAACAGTTCGTGCGCCTACTGTAAATTCACTGCATTTTGCTGCATTTTTTTAGTTCGCTTTTTTCGTTGATGGAACAAAATCTGAGAAAAAATATAAGCACAATGAAATACTTTTGATATATCGGACTTGGTAGTGTTCAAACGGTACATGGGCTTACATAATTAGGTTTGTTAAGTTTCTCTTTGTATTAAATACGTTTATCAGGAAATATGTCTGACATGGCGAAAATGAAGTTAAATAGCTAATATGCAAAAACCATGAAAATATAAAAACTCGTAAAATAGGTACATTGCAGTACTGGTAAATCTCTGACGAAACAATTAAGATAGCTGATCGACTTATCATTTGCTGGCCGTGAATACATGTTTAATGGGGGGGGATTCTGGGGAATTTAGTGAATTTAGCATATATTAAATTTCCCAAACTTTTCTTTGCAAGTTATTGGATTTGCCAGACGTCTCAAACCTACATGTGGAAGTTAAAACTTTGCGTCTATCTAGAACATTTTTGAGGATACGGAGCTTTTTAAAACTTTGATTGCTCCTAATTTGCATACATTTAAACATCATGACTATTCCAAACGATATGCACAATTCACTGGTAGGTCAGTCACCATGGCAAGTTTGGTGGTTTTCGTAATTACAATGTTCGAGAAAAACAACGGACAAATTTGGTTGTACAGAAGGAAAAAAAGACAGAATTCTTGGAAAAAACAGAATGTCTGGCTACACTTTTAAACCTTCAACGACTACCTACACCACTTGGCTTATTTTGGCAACTGTTACAATACTTATAAAGAAGTAACTCAATTCCAAAGAATCAATTTATGTGCACGGTTGATGAAGCGGTAGCACGCTTGCCATTCACCTCTGTGGCCCAAATTCGATCCGGGAAGCAAGTGGAAAGGGTTCCTACCAATGTGCACAGCGGCTTTCCCAGAGTCCACCGGTTTCCTCCAATTGGGTCGGAAAGTGTGCTCCAATACCTGAGCCATGGTGAGGTATTAATAAGCTTAACCTGTTTCATAATTAATGTAAAACATACTGGTCTATACACTATTCACTAAATTTATATTGATATAAAAAAAAGTTTCACAAGTCATTGAAATCGATTGCTTTAAGTACACTGTAAAGGCAAAGAGACATCGATAACGATGGCCTGAAGTGAAATGTACGTCAGGGATACTGCGTGCCTTGAGCATAACAAAAGACGGACAGAGTGTCAGTGGTAAAAAATGACATTAAGTACACAAACAGACTAGAAAAACACCGTTGGTAATTATGGCGAATTTCAATAATCTCATTGGAGCTAAATGTATTCCTCTCGTAATAGACTTGGATATACCGCTTCTCGAGTTTAAATTTTTGTCTGAGGAGAAATCTTTTTAGCAGCATGTGTCTTGCCATCTGCTTGAAATACACCCAAGTTGGGGGGGGGGGGGGTGCTCGTCTTCCCACTTACAATCAGCTAAGTGATCCATTTAGGCGCGAGTATAGAATGTCTTTGATTTGCTAGTCTGTTTAATGTTGTGGACATATCGCCGCTCAGGTTAAACCATAGAAATTTATTTTCGATACTGACAAGGCCGTCGTCCTGCTGGAAGTTCCGTTCAGTCCCCTTTCCCAAATCACCATTGAAGCATATCAATTCGTAATCTTGTTTTCTAAGTCATCAATTGTGCATATATCCATCGCCAATTGATAAATATCCGTTGAGTCCCATATCCCAAACCACCATTGATGCATATCAGTTTGTAATCTTGTTTTCTAAGTCATCAATTATAGATATATCCATGGCCAATTGATAAATATCCGGGCTAAATGTTTGTCTTACTACTCCATTCTGCTTTTCAACTCGCAGCTTAAGAAAATCTATTGTTCCAATATGGCAAATTAGCTACAAGCAGTGAAATCAGGCATTCAATTAACCCATTTGGACTGAGATGTAAATTGAATTAAGCATATTCTTGGCACACTTTGAGTTTTGTAACGTCAGCTTATGGCAAGGTACGGTACGAAAAGTTGTTAACTGGCATTTACATTTCATATTGACCCTGCTGTGGTTGTAGTTGCCTCATGTCTAATATATATATATATATATATATATATATATATATATATATATATATATATATATATATATATATATATATACATACATACATACATACATACATACATACATACATACATACATACATACATAAATAAATAAATGAATGAATAAATGAATGAATGAATGAATAAATGAATGAATGAATAAATAAATAAATAAATAAATAAATAAATAAATAAATAAATAAATAAATAAATAAATAAATAAATAAATAAATAAATAAATAAATAAATAAAAAGGGGATACATAACGAAGCTAGCCATAGCCAGATACATGCTCAGGGTTGAAACTGTTAAGTTCACACAATGCCCTTTCCTGTTGGGTATCTACGTAGACATGTACAATACTGGAATAAAGGATGTTCTTTGAGGTAAATTGCGTGCAACAATGCTCTCAGTTGAATTAGGTTACACGTAACAGAACTTCCGGGGACAACCGGGAACCAATTGCTGACGTTTGATTTAATCACCATTGTTTTTCTCCAAAATACAGTTGTAATCTGAATTCTGAATTTTGACTTCTGAGCTGGAAACACTAGTACGGAGCAAGATACCAGACATAAGTTACCAGTGGCGCCATCTGCAACATATTTCTCTGTTGCGGCAATACACTGCTGGGGAGAAAAAGATGCCACCCACCCACCCACCCACCCACCCACCCACCCCCCTCCTTGTTCAAAATTATGCACATGTCATGGGAATGTGTGTGGGGAGATTTTTTAAATTTATTATACCAATGTGTTCACGTATCTTTTGGGAAGAAATGGTAGTCCTTTTAAAGGATCTTCTTGGTTGTTGTTGTTGCTGTTGTTGTTTTGTTGTTGTTGTTGTTGTTGTTGGTGGTGGTGGTGGTGGCGGTGGTGTTATTGTTGGGAGGCTGTATGCATCAATAGCGGGTGTGACCATCAGGCTTCTGTGAGCAAGCTTGGATCTGCCTTGGCATGCTGCTTGTCAGCTTGGTGATATCAGGCTGGAGGATTTGATTCCACTGGTCTGTGAGCCTCTGTGCCAGTTGGTCCAGGGTGGCTGTGGGTTCTTCATGCTCATCCCTGATTCGACGGACAAGCATATCCCACAAATGCTCGATGGGGGACAGGTCAAGAGAACCTGCTGGCCATGGCAACAATGGGATATTGTGTTGCTGTAGATATTGCATACTGACTCGGGCAGTGTGTGGTCGTGCGTTATCCTGTGGAGACAGCAGCCCTGGATATTGTTGAATCCGTTCGTCAACTCAGGGCATGATCTGATACCCGTAGCGCTGGCCTGTTAGTGTCCCTCCGGTTCACCCTGATGAGAGCTGTTCTCCCTGCTGCTGTACTACCCCCCCCCCGCTTCTCGTGACATTACTTCATCTGTAGCAGTTATACATACATTCTTCTAGGAACCTCTTGGGAGGGATTCGTCAAACCCTTATTCTTCTATCGTGGAAATCCAAGCAGAATCGGGATTTATCTGACCACATCCCGCTGTTCCAATGACTTCAGGTCCGTGCTGCACGCTCCTCACGTCATTGTACCCGTCGTGCCTTGTGTGCAGGACAGAGAGGAATACATGCAATGGCAGGGCGTTATGCCTCAGTTTTGCCGACACTAATGGTACCTATCGGTGAAAAGAAACCTGTGTCTCTTTACATACTGGATCAAGTAATGGTCATTCGTCCCATCTGATGGTCTTGGTCGCCCAGATCCAGACTACCTCTTGCATCCTATAATTTCCTGAAAACAGTCCCATCACTTTTTAGCGATGGCCTGGAGCACCCCATTACCCTTGCAAACACCCTCTGGGAAAGACCAGCCTCCAACACCCCAATGATTCTGCCCCTGTCAAGTTCAGACAGTTGTGGGTGACCCGTACGCCGCGGCATTGTGGATTCAC
>OZ026623.1:41014414-41036914 GCA_964020975.1 Hermodice carunculata
GTTCTTCAGAGCATCCACACATTCAAGTAAATTGCTACAAGTATCTCGAAAACTCCTTGCGCAATAACTGTTAATATATAGCCAGGATATTTGACAACAAAATTACCATCAACTACTTTCCTGTTTGCCGATGGCCAGTAGCATTTTAGCTCAGTTGCTTAGGTCTAGATTCAATAGGAGAGGTCACAATTATCAATTATTTGTGTATTTAGCTAAATACACAATCCAATACAGAATTCTTCAAAGCTTAAGATGTGTATTCCCATTGGATTGCATGTTTAATTATCCTCAAATTAAAAGACCAATTTCAAAGCTGCAAGAAAAAAAATTATGTGAACATTTCAGCTGTGTGCATAATTTTACCCCACGAATTTTGCTCTTTCTTCAATGAGTGGTTGTAACGTTATTAAGCTGTAAATGACAATGAAAGGTAATGGGAATACACAACTGTAGCCCCGAACGACTGAAATGTCCTCTGCAGGAGAGTAGTAGAAGCTTCTGTTCTTGCTCTCCCCTATTAACTTCTATTAATCTAGCTTTGCTTTCCTCGTCCATGTGCTTGACTTTATATTGCAATATTCATCTTCTTTATTATTAAGCTGACAACATTCTGGGTTTCTTGAAAAGCCATTTTTTACCTGCGTGGCCATTTATTTATCTTAAACTGCAAACTGTCCGATCCTCTGGCATTTCCATATCTTTGTTACCAGAATTCCGTTTGTCAAGTCCTATACTCTCCATGGCGTCTTGGTTTTGTCTATGTTTTTTTTCTAAAATTCAAATACAATTACAGAGATTTTGAAAAATAATAATCAAATGCATTCAACGAATACTTTTTTAAAAAGCTCCATCAGTTTGAAAGATAGTCACTGGTCGTCAGTGGTTTATTATTGAAAACCTTTGGTGCTTGCAACACCCGAACGTGTATCTCTGATGGCGTCGCCTTGTCTTAACTTCATAAACAAGAAAACTCACGCGAAAATTAAAAGAACATTCAAACATGAAACGGAAATGAAGTAGCACATAAAACCGTATAAACGCCCTTGCTTGTAAATGGAAGGCCTATGAAGTAAACAGCTACTATATGTCTCATATATATTTAGAAAAATACGTAGACTTCTAACCATTAATTTTAAATATTACTTGCGCTACAAGTCTGGAAATCCAATATCTAATTCAGGCATGCAGAGGTCTGTTGGGAACTTCACATGCCAAGAAACAATGCATATTTATGTGACGCATTGAGACATTCCCTAAACAGATCTCTGCCAGAAAAATAGGCTGACTAGTCACATTATACTCTGCCATTGGTTTCTGTCACAAACAGAAAGGTATCTATAGGTGACGTGCATGTTTTAATTATCTTGCTTATTTATAATGGCATCAATACAGAGAATCCGACTGTACCGACTTGGGCGGGATATTTTCCACTTGTTTGTCACACCAGGCATCGCTGTTATACTCGGTTATGCAAATATATTTTTGATAGTTTAATGGAGTCCACGAGCGACCAGTCGCCCAATGCCTGGCCATATGTTGATGAAATGAGAAAGGCGATTAATAGCAAGTGCATGGGTAGTGTTTTTGAGTTAAAAACAAAAAACAAAAAAAAAAAAAAAACAAAAAAAACCAAAAAAATAAAAAACAAAAAAAAACAAAAAAAACAAAAAAACACCCCCCCCCAAATGGCTTAGTCGTTTTTTCAAGCCACTATCGAAGAGCTCAAATTAAAATGTTTCCAAGAAATTTACGAAAAGAAGCCACTTAATTAGTATTAACTACTCAAAGTGGAAGATGTGAAGCTAGTGTGCAGTGAGACTGGCGACTTTGGACCAATTTCACCCATATAATTTTTTTCACAAGTACATTAAACTCAATAATTTCTGATTGCTACATATCCATAGATTTGTATCCATATGTTTTTTGCAGGATTGGAATTTTTATAGATTTTATAGCACTCTTTCTGACTTGGTAGGATTTTCACATTTTTTGCACAGAAATCGCACAAAAAATACTTCTTCAATAGTCAAACTTTTGTTGGTGCTAGGATGCTTCGGATTCCGAAATGACCTGGACAGATGGGGGAGTTTCAGAAGGTATATGTGTTTTATGCTATGATAACAAGGGAGATTTGATTGCGAATGGCGCTAATTTTACTTCGTGGCTCTATAAATTGCTCTCTTATCGAAAATGAAATGATTTTTAAGGGCGTCCAACCGAATATAATCGACACAGATAGACTCGGGGAAGAGACGTGAAAGTTGGTATAACAATATATCTGCATATTTAAACACACATTTTACATTGATTGTGAAAAAAATCAAACATTGATTTATGGAGTCACTCTCCATTGCACAGATGTTGGCGTATACTTCCTACCTTATCTGTGGTGGAGGCAACCGAATTAGACAGTGTCATTACCATATCCAAACCGTAGTCCTAATGAAACAAATCCAAGTCAATTCCGATCAAACGCAAGGTTCCTTGGTATGCATGGCTGAATCACATAAATTAATAGTTCGTCTTTACCCAAAAGAGTCCAAAACGTATGTGCAAAGGAACTCGGAGAAAAGCACCGTGCACGGTTAAAGTGGTAGGAATTCTCCATGTGCTTCCCAGGACGCGAATGGAACCCGGGCCGCAAAGGTGAAAGGCGAGCGTCTTACCGCGCAGCCAACCGTGCACTGCCGGAGACAGTCAATTAGTGACCCTCCGGCGTGACCTGCCGCTTATTCAAGCTGCCTGTACCTGTTGTTCGTTGTACATAGTCTAGATTATAGATGCACAGGAAGTTAAGGTCTGGTATTCATGTATGCAGGCGATTATACATGATGGATGCATTCTTATTTCGCCTTTTTCAATATATTTGTTCTTCTGTTGTCATGTGTGACGCACGACGGGTGCTACCCTGCTCGCTCGTGCTTCCCCCCCCAAAAAAAAAATAATAATAAAGGGGCAATTTTCACCAATAAATGAATATAAATAAATATGCAATTCATTCAAATTATACTTTCTCTCGCCTATTTGCATTCCTTGTCATGGTATATTAGTGGGGCGCCCGTCTGTTTTGCCAACTTTTTCATCTCTTTTCCACTTCCTTTACCTTGCCAGTTACAGTTAGTTTCGTTGTATCGTTGTTGTCATGAATAAAAACAGTGACGCATTTTAAACTCTCCAAATTATTTTAAACTTAATCAGATGTGCCACCAAGTAACTCTAAAGACACGAAGGAAGCTGGCATCAAAGTCACAATGCAACAGCTTTCAAACTTGAAAATGAAGATATGGTTTCCCAAGGGAATGCAAATATGGCCAGCGTACCTTTATTTTAAAAAGAAAGGAATGTGCCAACTATTCCAGTGCCCAGTGCGGCTAGTGTGGAGCCACTTAAAACGAACTTCTCTGAATTATAATAACAAGAGTGCTAGAATCATGTTCACTGTATAAAGATCTTTCATTCAAGGACCAGTATGCCTGTATTTACATAGAAGATAATAGGCCATAACAACAGCTTTCCCCAAAGCAAGCCGAGGGAAGTTGTTGACTCGGTTCAAAATGTGGTACTGAGAGAATAAACTGTAGCTTTTATCGCCAAGTATTGACTGAGCGAACAGCTCTCCTCGGCACACTTTGGGTGCGCACAAAGCGTGCCAAAGAAAGCTGTTGACCGGAACCATTCTAGTGACATCTGCTTTCTTATGTATTAACCGCAAGAATGCTCGTATGCCAATGAAATTTTGCTTCAAAACTATGAATTTGGTGTTTTCATTTGTCACTTTAGAGTACAACTACTTTTGTTAAAATTGACAATAAGGATTTAATTTGCTTCCCATAACCACTGCATCGACAAAATCTTTGTTATATTTTTATAAATTTGACACATGAGATAAATGTGTTATTGCCGCAGGCACAAAAATTTAAAACGACAGCTTCGACTTAGCAACGTAATTACCCGAAACATTATTTTGGGGACTGGGCTTGTGACTTGGTAGCTTACGTGGGTCACCTAACGGTCATGCATGGACACTGCCGGTATGGCCAGGTACATTCCCGGATTTCAAGGAAAGAAGTAGTTATGAGAGAACCGGGTATTTTAAATTAATCCAGGTGTTATACATTCTGAAATTATATGTGCTGATGTGGCAGTTGTATGGTGTAATCCTTCTTATATACATGGCCAGAGTTCAAAGATTACTATCATGCAAAACTGTAAGTCATCATCTTATCCTAGCGTTTAAGTAACAAAAAACCAATATACCACAAACGTTTAAGATGGCACTTTGTATCCTGCAGTTTTCAAGTGCATATTCCGATAGTGCTTGAATATGCATTGAACAGATTTAAAGTTTCTTATGAGGGTGAGCGTGTCATTCCAAACTGGTAACCGGCATGGAAATAAATGTCTCTCGAGGCAAGGGCTTCATGTTGCCACACGAAGCAACTAAAATGTATACAGAATGGCCCACCAAAAAGCGTTTTCACATGCCGTAAAGGTCGCACGCTGTTAACGCATCTCACGCGAGACGTTTTAACTGCAAAAGTATCTGGACGTGCTTCTGCATTATTTCCACGCCAAATATCGTCCTTGAGATGAATATCCTGAAATAGAGGATATGTCTCATAAAACGCCGAAAGCGTGTATAAAAAAATATGCTGAAATATGGCGCATTATAAAGGAAAAAATAAAATATAATGTTATGAAAATAGAGACCCTGAGTGTGACGTCGTCGTTATGCCAAACTGATAAAGTATGTCAAGGCAAGAGTCTTAAAAGAGAACGTCTTGGCTGCGTTAAGCTGATGACGTACATGCAGGTAAAGTCCTTGACAGATAGATTTTTATGTTGAGCTCACAACATGCATAAACATAAATAATTTATCAGAGAGTGTCTATTAAGTCGATAACATACATGCTTGTATGGTTGTTTAATGTCCAAGAGTAGCATGAATTATTACTTGTATTTAATAACAATGATTAATCTTTGTGTAACCATTAAAGTAAATTACATTCTAGAATAATAATGGGCTATAACCAGCTGAATAGTGATTTGTACAACATTGGTGTTGTAGACTCTCTTTCATGCTCACGTGGAACTGATCAAGAAACTGTATATAACTGTTTCTTTAAATTCAGCAAGTGTGTAATACTAATGAACGAACTGCAATATAAAATAATAACTCTTGGTAATTTAAACTTAAAAACTTTATTGTTTGGAATAGGAGGAATAGAAATTTCAAAAAGTCAAAATGTTGAAATTTTCGAGGCCGCCTATAAGTATATTAAATAGTTTGGCAGATTTAGAGCGTCCTTTATATTCGTTAATCCTGTACAACTATTTGTATTTGTATTTATGCTCACACAGCAATCCCTTTCTCCATTTTTTTTCCTATTTGTGGTCCTGTGCGAGACCTTTTTGTGTATTGGTGCTCACATTTTTTTTAGCTACTAAAATATGTTTAAATCAAAGTAAAATGACTGTTTTGATGGGATATTTAAAATGTAATTCATTCAATCATTAAAAAATAAAGTTGACTTAGTTTCATATCTTTTTTGGTGCATATTTCGCTGATGGAAAAACACACACACAAAGAAAAAAAGTAACAAAATTTAACACAGAATTGCTTGGAACCATTTCCATAATACTGAAATAAAAAATTAAGGTTCTTTAAATGCAAAAATTGTGAACATTTAATCTCATGAAAATCTGCAATTACATAATGATGTAAATAAAAATTGTTCGTGAAAATTGACTGAATTACATGTTCGGCGTTTTCCACTTTTTGCCTGACCTATCCTTTGACTAAGTCGAGAAAATTTTTCCAGACTTTTAGATACTCAAAGGTTTCAAACTAAAAAAAAAGATGATTGCATGGTGAATTATTGACTTAGCATAGTTAAAGCTTTCAACCTTATTATTTTTTCGTAACTATATCAAATACGCAATTATGTACAATTTAGAAACAGTTACTCTATATCTGTATTTATACAGAACAGACGGAGTCTTTTTATACACGCAGTTCATTTGTTCTAAGTGTATTGAAATACGTAATTATTACCATTCAAATGAACAGTAACTATTTCTATGAAACTCAGGAGGCAACAGGTCGCGCCATTTAACACAGACAATTGAAAATAGTCCCAATCTACATGAGATACCTAGTTGGCTGCATGTGACGATAGGTAGCCATTTCAAACTGTACGAAAATACTATAATTGATAACAAGTACCTGTTTCGTTTAATCCACAAGAGAAACCAGATGGTCCCTGCACAGACATAAGTAAATTTAACAATTTGAACTCAATCTACATATAGAACAGATTGTCTTCGTACGAAGACGATTATTTATTTCTCTCAACACATACAAGAGAAATGGGGCTTATGCGCAGGACGAAGTCTATTTCTTTCTATCAACATAGGGAAACAATTACCTTCACCATGCGAGGAAAAAGTGACTGTCTTTCGCAATCAATTCAAGAAAAACATAGTCTCCTATACGAGGACAAATCACTCTCATGCGGAAACTCCAATACAGTTTGATTCACCCTTTCAGCACTACTGACAGCAAAAGTTGCACCGACCTGAATAATTATACAATGATTTCATATTCAAATTTGTCGTGAAAAGAAGTTCAATGCAAGCATCAGCATGTCTATATTTCCAAGGAAAACCCGCTGTCAACTTTCCTCAGTGTGCCATGGGCTGGTGTGTAGCTGTCACATGTCAGTTACGTTTTGTCGCCCCATATTGTTAGATTAGCGTGTATCTGCATTCAACGCTGACAAATACACCTTACGAACACTGACGTTTAACTCCGAATTGCCTGGGTACCAATTAGTTTTCATCATGCATATATATTTAAACCTTTGAAGTCCTGTAGGCACAGTTAGCTTGTATTTCTGATTTTCTCTCCTTGTCGTCTGTTTCTGTAGAAGTAATAACTATATTTACCCAACCGGAAATTGTGAACACAAAATTCAAGTTATATAAGACTGCATGGAATTAAAACCCCACGGGAACATCTTTGTTGGCCGTAGTTGGATGCTTAGAGCTTAACTCCTTTAATGCAACATTTTGTACGGAATCAACAGTTTCCCTGTTGACCTGAAGGTTCATATTCTATGTAACTAGAGGCGCCAAAGTGTGTAGAGGAAAGCTGTTGACCTGGACTGTTAAATTCTATGTAACTACAGGCATGCTGGTACCTGAATGAAAGGTCTTTTTTGAAGGAACATGAATCTTGCACTCTTATTGTAATTCATAGCGGTTCTGTCTGTGTAGTTCGACTTAAATTGCAGTTGGCATTCACAAAGTATACCTGTGATGAAAAATTATTGATGAAACCCAACATCCGGAGGGAATGGGTCACACGTGCGTGTACGAGATGTTATCTTACTCGTATCTCCTGATTACACGAAGCAGGTAGCCCATTATGTCTATATATATATACTCAATCTTAATTCATCTTACACTTTGTACAATGTGTTGCAGGTGATATTTTGTAAAATGTTGGTATTATGTATATCAGGGGGAAAATTATCAATATGTTCTGTGTAGCATTAATCGGAAAATACGCTGGACCGTGTGCCTGAGGGACATGCGCACGTGTAATGTGTTGCTGTATCATTCGCAGGTGATCATCAGTCTTAACGATGTTCCTGTATCAAACTGGGCGAAAATATATGGATTAGTTGAAAGTATAGTCTGCCTCTTATTCTAGATATCTTGGCTTCCATAATTTGAACGCAAAGTGTTTTTGCGACCTAGCAAGATGTAATACCAATTAAGAGTTATATTTTTACACCCTTGAGAACAAGCAGACACGTTATTAAAAGGAAAACTGTTACGCCAATTTCCATATGATCATGAAAGGGTTGTAATAAAAACGTTGATGGCAAACGAAGAGGACAGTTAAGAAGAAAACAATATTGATACTGGTCTGTTGTGACTTATTCTTCTCGTTATGAATACGCTGCTTCTGGTACATCTTGAGACAAGTTGCTGTGTCATGCAAACTTCTATTTTTATTTTTACTTTCCAGTCAAGAGAGAAAACCAAGACTGCCATTTATTCGAATAACGGCTGTTCCTTAAATCATATCATGTAGGTCCTTTTAAAACAGGTATTAAATTTACTAAGGAACATTTACCAAGGAAGTAAAGGGTTGGCAAATGTGTATAATGGAATGGAGAAATAACCATCCAATGTTACAAAGAGCAAAATTTTTGCACACAGAACGTTTTGTTATTATGGAATATGTTTATTTCATGATGTATCTGATTGCTGCAGTCAGATGACAGTCACAGAATACACGAAGGCCAACACTGTTATTGTATTTACTGGCATGGAAAACATCTTCCAGTTGAAATTATAATTTTCCAATATTAGATGACCTCTGGTCCTCTCCTATCCAAGACCGGAAATTACCCCTTCATCATTTTTAACAAAGGTGACTTTTATACTCAGTCATTTGAAACTCTTTCACTGCCGCATTTCTACCCAGATTAACCTCTGAACGCTTAATTTCTGAGCATATTTTTCAATTATTTTGACTAATTTGATACTAGATTTTGTATCCGAAAAACTTCTCATGATTTATATTTTAACTTGTCAGCATTTGGCATATACATCACGGGTTTCGTTTTGCAAGGTCATTTTCAAGGTCACAAGGTCATTTTCAAGGTCAATTGTCACAACATTTGGAAGCTATCTTGGAATTAAAGACACAAAACACACAAAGTAAGGGATGTATCTAATGCTGCCACTTATCAAAAATGATTCATTTTGTTCCTTTGAATCAATCATATATATTTATACTAAATACAATAAATGAAGGTAATCAGTATTATGTAAACATTGTTTTTCGCTTGTGCTACATAGGACTTTATGCCAACCGTGTCAGTTTATACCAGCAAGCGGTAGGCTACAAACCCTTTCCTCTTAAACAAATTAACAATGCATATCCAAAATTGTTTTAAAACAAATGAATTTCAAATCTTATAAGAACTACTTTTGTACATCATGCACTTTTCAGTAGGGTCAGTTTGGGGATCAGAAGTCAGACGGTAATTTTAAAGGTCAAATGTCACATAATTTGGCAGCCATCTTGGAATTCGACTACAGTCTCATACTGCGGCCTGCGGACAATTTGACTACAGTCGCTTACTGCAGTCAAGAGTAGCAAGGAGGCTATGTGTAGCCTCCTTGCATAAAGTGATACAAAAGGATATGCAAGGAGACGGGGAAAGAGGGGATACGGAGGGTGCGTCCGCACCCCTACCTTTGAAAGAGAAGGGGTGTTTTATTTTGATATTTTCAATGGGTCTTAGGATTGATTATTTTTAATGTAGAGAAACTCGGTACTATTGGGACTTTCTTGTCGTAAGGGGTAAAAAGGGGTATGAAAATAATAGAATTCAGGAGCTTTCAGAGAGTTCGCGCCCAAGACCCTGCCCACACACACACACATACACACACACACACACACACACACACAAGCGTGGCACAATTTCAGCGCCCCATCCAAGAAAATATTTCTATTGCGCATCATAATTTTCAGAAATGTTGTATTGCAACATACGTACATACGAACGTACGTGCACATACCGGTATATAGAAGGATGAAGGATATATAGAACACTTAGGTCTAAGCCTACATACATGCAAATCCAAGGTCACGTGGGAACATTCATTAAATATTAGAATATATACATATATATATATATATATATATATATATATATATATATATATATATATATATATATTCATAGTGCTTTGGGGTTCTTAAGCTTAAGAGAGAAGGCATTTATACGGTGCTAAGCATCAAGAACAAGCCCAGAACCCAATATGCATCGTTATCTCCTGTAGACCCAGTCGACAGGGCTCACAATGCATGTCGAGACAAGCAGTTGAAGTGGGCTGAGACTGTAGAATTTACAAATAGACATCATGATACTTAAACGGAAGATCCTTTTAAGGAGAACTTAAACTAAGAGAAATAAGATATCTCAGATTAGTAGAACGTTTGTTTGGATTAGGCAGCAAAGTCTGAATCTATGTAGACCCTTTATTGTTCACAAACCTGTCTTGATCCTTTCTCAGTTTTATGCTTTACTATTATTATGAGCATTTCAATGTTAAAATACACAGGGTTGCCATTGATTTCGATGTATATATTAAAATAGAATCTCAGTGCCCCAAGTAAGAAAAATGGAGCCAAATGTGAAATTGGTGTGAATGCAATCTAGATTTTCAAGCATTCAGGGCCGTTACTTGGAACCCATAGTAACAGCTGTTAACACAGTGATTTTCCTAACTTTCCACCTCCACTAGATAAAAAGGTATATAGCAAGGCGACTTGGTTAATTAATCAAAGCTATGTGACGCCGGTTATCACAAGCGTGATGTAAATGATATCATTGAGGCTGTTATTTTGTCACGACTTATATCGCATAATCCAGCGGTGATGATCAATAAAACCACTGAGCACATGTTCATTCACTGGAGATGAAAACTCTGTAACTTGCATCACCTTTTTTTTTTAACGTAGACAGTAATGAATGTTGTCGTATGGAGGATTTAGGACTACATCAAACACAAGTTTGTTTGGTTGTTGTTTTTTTTTGGGGGGGGGACTATATTTTTACTGTTTCATTACTGGGTTCATATTTGGGCAGTTTTGTTGACTCCCAGGTTATCTGTAGCTGAACACCACAATTCAATTGCTTAACATTAAGGCTCAACTGCTGTGATTTTGGCTAATGCTGACGTCATGTGCGCCATAGGTTTGATGGAAAATTGAATTTCACGGTGTTTAACGTGTCACAGCTACAAGGACTTTTCGTGTAGTGGATCCCGAACAATAAAAATTAATCAGTTGTCAAACAGGCTAAGGTCCCCATGTATGTAGTTGATGAGGGTAACTTAAGATGTGATAAGTTTCCTCGAATGCTGATGTAGAATGGTATACCCTAAGCATTGTGCTGCCTGTATTGCAGCGAATACTATTATATGACCGATGACCTACTCTTTCTGTGTACATCTCACCACCTCTGAGAAAGGAAACACTGTGTTTAGGCGGGGGGGGGGGATTGTGCAAGTACGGGAGAAGAGTTACATGGGTCGTGCAGGGTCCATAGAGTCCATATAAATTCGCGTGTGGAACAGCAAATTGGAGGAGGTGCTGCTGCCGTGGTTTCGACGGAATTACAAAAGTGCATACCGACTGTAAAGAAAGACAGTTTTTATACCTAATAAATCTTGCGTACGACTCTATGACACCCAGATGATCAAAAATCTCTCTTGCCTATAATTGAATATGATGCATTTAGGGAATCGAATCCATGCTATTATAACTTCGCAGCTTGTAACCTTTTTTTGTGCAGGGATTTGGAGGTGGGTGTCGGCAGATAGCAGCATGACACCATTTTGCTTAATAACTAAGTGCCCAACCCGTGCCGAGGAGAGCTGTTGACCTGGGTCATGTTATCTTGACAGGTCTCATCTTCAATTCTCAGTCAAATTGTTTTTCAATGCTGTTGAAATCAGTTGAAAACGCTGAAGCAGACGACATTTGACCACCAGCCAGTTTTGGCCGGTTTAAGAGGGAAAGGGTTAATAATAGGTCTGTGTCAATACATAATGAGAGAAAACTCTGCTATATTTCCTATTCTGTTCTGTCCATCATTCCATAGGATATTACTTTCTCATCGTAATACATACAAAATTCTTTGGTATTGAAAGCATGGGACCTGGGCAGTAGTTAATGGAGGGAAACCTTGTCTGATAGAATTTCATCTGTTCTTTCTCTTTTACCAAGACTAGTGTGGATGCTTTTTCCTCTAATGTTCTCCCCGCGACATTGGCCATGGACCAAGAGAGGCAACTGTGATATTTTACTTTCTAATTGAATGTCAAAACCATCCTGCATTAGTAGGCTTGCTCGGATAAGTCCCTCTAGACCTTTTCATGAACCCGTGAACGGTCTGATGTGACATCTTTACCAAAGCTGGAAATATTACACAGATCTGTCATTGTGCTATCACTCATGAACGCGAACAAAGGGAAAACTTTCTAAATGACACTTCACTCAACTGTAAAATACACAAATTGAAATATCTCAGAAGGAGGCAACAATAACAAAAAATCCAAGCAAAAATCAGAAATTCTCTCAGAGCCACCCTGATGCCAAAAGTGTATACAGATATCAATCTATAAACTGGTTACAACCAATGTATCAGTAAACGCTGGAAGCAATCAGGGACGTGTAATCGTGGGTCAGAATCGCTAATTCCTGAAGCAACGAACATTGCTACCAATAACAATAAAGTAAAGATTCAAATCCCAATACACACCCAGAAATAAGATATAAACCACGGACATCAAAGATGTATCTCTGTAGATACTTTCCACAAATTCCACTAGTCCCAAATGAGACAAGCATCTCCAAAAAGGCAATATCAAACTAGAACCTCAAGAGAAAAGTTTCAGAGTGTACTCATGTCTCAACTGACACCCAACAGAATGAATCCAGCCAGCTCTTTTGCATGTGTGGTTAGACCATGTGATTATAAACACATAAGCTCGCTGTGGCACATTTTTTCTATACATAGTCTTCGTGCAACCATGGAGTGTCTGGACAATCATTGCTCAAATATTGTTTTCCAAATGCTTGATTTGTATTACATAATTACAACATCCACTCTCTCCAGTTGGTTTGTGCATGAGTAAACACCCACTTATTATGTAAAGTTCACAGTCAGCGCGGTGAAAGGGTACATTTCGGTGTAACATTTCAACTTGGGAGCATTTTAATGAAATACTTCTATATATATTTTACAAAACTAACTGCTGGTTTATTGCTTGATTTATGTTAATTAGTCGATCTTAATCGGCATTGTTGAGAAACAGCAAAGAGAGAGAGAGAAAAAAAACTTTTGCATCAAATTCCCCAATTATTTGACAGTTACATAAGTTCTTTTTTTCGGAAATGTCACAACTTATCTTGAAAAAGGCATCAGTGGCGATATCTTTAGGGGCAATGTGGAATTGTAAATTTACCACAAAGGTGAACTTTGTGAACTCTATAGGAGGGGTATGTATATGTGTTCCTGCACCTCTCCTGAAAAATTCAGCTTCCTATTTATTTTTTCAATACTTTGCCAATTTATTTTCTAATGCTCCGTGACTACTTACAGCCTTTCATACCTTACCTGATTGCACCGACAGTCACAAGTTTCCGTCATGTGGACATTAGTTTGTGTTTCCTGGTCCCCACTTGGATTTTTAGCTCAACTGACTTGGTAAGAGGGCTGAGCTTATCGGAGGCTTAGTCGTCCGTTTTCTGTTCGTTCATTCACGACTACATTTTCGACTTCTCCTCCACAACTGTCGGTCAGATTCAGTGCAGACTTGGTGACAATGTACCTGGGGTGGGTCTCCTCTACCCTGTTAGTGCAAATAGCCAAGTTTCAGTGATTTTTTGGATTTGTTGAGATCTTGTTTTGTCCTTTTTGGGGGCATATCTAAAAAATAATCTTCCTCTCCGAAAGCGCTCACCCAATCGCTTTGATACTACACAGGAACGCTCCTGAGTACTGCTATTTTGTTCAGCAGGTGATGCTGTAATGTTTTTCTATTCTTTTTATTTTTTTCAGCTACTTGCGACTTCTTCTCCAGAACCGTCACTCACATAAAGCTTTAATTTTGTAAGTTTTTCTTGGGAAAGGGGCAAACAAAGTTGTTCATTACGTGGCCCTGCTGTGGATTCCTGATTTTGAACTTCATTTTTTCAATTCGGGTGTTAACCTCTCCTGTTGATGACTATGTCAGTGAATGAGCTTTCTAATACTAATTCATTTTTTTCGCTATATCTCCGAAATTGTTTGCCATAGTCATTTCAAACCTGCTGGCAATGTACCTTAGATGTGTCTCTACCATATCTGTTCAAATTGTCGTGCTTTAATGATCTTGGATCAAAAGGGGTTATTAAATTAGAATTTGCTTTCTGCATAATATGTCCAGAACGTTTTAAGTTAGGGCATTCATATCACACAGGATTGTACTCCTCTACAAAAGCTAGGTATTTATTTGGAGATGGGTGGACCTTGAGCTATTTCTCAAGGTCATGGGGCCATTTGTTGTGGAATTTGCCTTCTGCATGTTATGTCAAGAAGTTTTTGAGCTATGACTTTGATACTTACTATACAGGATTAAAGTCCTTTATAAGGGCAAGGTCACCTTTGAAGATGGGTGACCGTTACCTAATTTCCAAGGTCATAGAACTTTGATTTTGTGAACAAGCCTAGGTCAGCTGAGCACAGCAATCTAGTTTTTATCAATTGCTCAGTTGCTATGTCCGAAGTGACAACAAATCATCGCGCTTGTAGTGAGTGTGATTATGTGTCTTGTCTCGCCATACCCACCCCAACAGTCTAAACACGACAACATTGCAGGTTATTCTGGATATCGCAATACTTCCATCTAAGATTTTTAATCAGCCACAAAATGTCACTTCTTCAAGCAAGACTACCGATTCACAATATGTTTGTTTCAGATGATTCGCCGTGTGACATCCGGAATGACCCCCTTTGGGTTCCGTGATTCCAGGCTTAATATATAACGAATGCAACATATATTTGAGTTTATACACGAGTGAACAAATAACAACAAAAGTTTCGACTAACACTGTAAAAGTTGTCAATGGCTACTATCAAGCTTTCACTCCATTGGATTTAGACAACATCTGCTTTAAAACACAGAACACATAGTGCAATATTTTATTTACTTAATTGAATACAAGGACTTCCGTACAAGATTGCCCGTGCTCTTTGACGTAAAGTAAATTGGCGTACGATTTATGGGACCCCAGGCGGATATGAACACGCCTCAGACACCACCCTGTCGTGTAAGTCAGCATCATTCTAAATTTCCTGCTTTGCTTCAAAAATAGGAAACTACACTAAATGATGTGTTTTACTAAAATAACTGACCATCCTGCCCGTACATCATCCAACAGAACGATTAGCACCCAGACATTTATCATTTGAAATGGCCTATTACATTTGTAAAGCGCATATGTCGTTTAACTCTTGGCTTTTGCTCTACTGCCAAGGACATGATGATATTAACATGGACACATTCAATTTCCCCCTTTAAAAATATGCTCACGTCTGTGTGCAAGATATTGCTTCCGTCCTTGAAATTTGTTTGTTTAGTGTCCGGTAACATGAACATATGAGACCAATGCGTTTTTCCTCAATGATTTGTGTTATTTTCTTCCTGATACTCTAGGCATTTTTGTTATTGTTGCGCGAACTATCACACAGAAACACACTAATAGCGCCATAAAATATAAAGCGATATAATTTTTTTATCTTATTGCACTTATATTGCATCTTATATTTTCTTAATTAGGGGAAACTGGAGAGAGTTGGAACACGGGGTAAGATGAAACTTTAAAGATAACTGTACCACATAAATGTAGTTCTAATTTTTGCATCTGTCCCTAGTTCCTTTGGTTCGAAGGCCGCTTTACCCTGCAAAACTCAGTTTGATGTCATCTTATATGTTTCGTTGGGAAAGCGATGTTTGTTTTTCTCCCTCTAAAATCCCCAGGTGGCAGAGCGTTGGCACCACAAAGTGTGACAATGATTAGTTGATGTGTATTCCTACAGTTTGGATAGATATATATTAACAGTGAAAGGGGTCAGATGAAACATAGTACAAGGGGAGTATTGAAACAAGTTTCAACTCTGCCGTATTTTGAGCTTTCCCCAGGGTTATATGGAACAGGTTTCCACTTGCCCCAGCGGTTAGAGGAATTGTTTAAACGTTATTTTACAATAACCCAGTGACTAAATGCTTCTGAAGATACAGGGCCTTGACTCTAAAGTGTTCCAACTGTCCCCCCAAAAAGGATCCAAACAAGTTTTAACATGGTCCAAATGCTCATATAATGGCTAAAATAAATCATGAATTTAGTGTTTTGTCTCATGTCATAGCAAACCGGCGTTGTCATGATGAATAGCATGCATGTATGCATGTACCACATAAATGAGTTTAACTCCCCAAACACAATAGAGGTTGCAGGAGTTCGAAAAGTTCCGAAAATATTCAATCATCCTTAAAAGACCTCCTCTTGCCCATCGGCTCAGACAGGTCGAGTTGTGTCGCACATGTGCCACCTAATGCAAAATTGCCCAGGAGTCTCTTGTGTTAAAGGTGCATGCTGGTCTTTTCATTAGACCTGTTTCTAACCATGATATCCTTAAATTTATCAATTATCAGTCATTTGTCACCTCTTTAGTGACAAGTAAAGGTCACTCTTGATATTATTTATGAAACATCTATATGTGCATCTTATTGCTCTTTTTCTCGGAAGTGAATATTTTTGTGGTTTTCCTACCTCTAGCACTAGACAGTTACCAGACTATTTGGCATTAGGGGACCATGTGTGTATTGACATGATGGTGCTGTGGACGTTTGTGGTGCATATTGAGATGCCTTTTCCTTTCACTTATCAGGTCTAACCTTACGCCTACCTCTTTGCTCTGAACATAATCCTTCTACAAGCTTGCCATCATGGCATTTTAATTTTTGTGCAGAAAATCCGACATTATATTCAATTAAAACCTCATCAACTATCTCAAACGGTGACTTTGTTTTTTTTTAATCCAGTAGGCATGCGTCTCAAACAATGTGTCCAGTTCATAGGAGGTATCCAGCAAAACAAACAGGTGGGCACGTCATATATGATAACGTTATAAGTAGTAGTGCACCATTTTTGTCGACACATTAAACTGGATCCCAGGTTCACAACCCGATTCTTCTCAGGGAGCCAGATTTAAGTGGTGCCAAATTAGGTTGCAATGTCCTTAATTGTTTTGAAAAACAGGCTTATTGCCCACCTTAGAGCCATTGGTCGACTGACCAGTTTGAAATGTTTGAATGTAGCGCAGTCCAAATATACATGTAGGATATATTCCTCGTAATTGCCCAAACTTCTGGGACCAATGTTTTGAACTGCCGCGAACGCTAGTGAAATGTCCTTTTTGCCAACCATAATTAAATTCCAGTTTACTGCGGGAACCTTAGGATAATTTTGATGGAAAATTGTGTGTCATATTTACGCAAATGTGTCATGCATGCAGGTCAGACATTTCTTGCATAAATGATGGAAAACCCTCGCTCAACTACGTCATAATGGAATAAGAGCAAGAACTGCTGCTAGTTTGTTTCGAGAGTTCAAACAGGTGTTTAGACAACATAAATGAACTATTTACTAAACTGAAGTCTGCGGCTATCCACATGTTCGCGAAAACAGACAGCAGAATCCCCTGTTTCTTTTTTTTCTCAGTGTGAAAGGGTTTAGGGGGTAATTCTGTCCCCACTACGAGTGCGTAGAGCCGCGATACCGCGGGATTAATCATCTTAAAAAATGGGAAATTAATTCCCAGCGAGTCTTATGTTCTTGCACTTTTCACAGAGGAATGGATACCTATATTTATGATTGGACATTTCCCTTGTTGGCACAATATGTGTTTCATACGACAACATAAAATTCAATCTTTTTCAACATATACATAATTTTGTAATTTTAGATCATCATACTCGCCTAGAAAAAATGTAAAGTACGTATGGGCTGGCGTGACATCTTCAACAAATATTCATAAATTAAAAAAACGTCTCACGATGTCTACAGGCCACGTGAAACCTGAATGCTCTTAGACGTATATTCATTGTGGTATACTGTGCCATATTAAATATTGGCTTCTTGCCAAGTAAAACAGAACATACATTTACGGCCGTCTTCGGTGAAGGACCACCCAAATATCTTGTTTATATAGCAGCAACCAATCAACAACCAACCCTTATAAAGGACCGCCTCCATTTAAGGGACACTTGTATCCTTTGCTTGGCAGAGCCGTGTAAGTCTCTGGTTTAACTATAAAGCCAGGGAACATCCAATATCTAGCTAATTCCTTTGGTTGGCAGAGTCGTGTAAGTCACAGATTTAGCTGTAAAGCCAGAAAGCATCCAAAATCCAGCTAATTCCAGAAGCAAGCAATCAACAGCCAACCCTTATAAAGGACCACCTCCATTTAAGGGACACTTGTATCCTTTGGTTGGCAGAGTCGTATAAGTCAGAGGTTTAGCTGTAAAGCCAGGAAGCATGCAAAATCCAGCTAATTCCTTTGGTTGGAAGAGTTGTGTAAGTCACATGTTTGACTGTAAAGCCAGGAAGCATCTAATATCCAGCTTATTCCCAATTCAAGTCCTTACATCCCGCAAATACAGTTATGTAGCAGGCGATACATCCAATTACACCATCGATCGCTATAAACAGAAGTGTGCACGTATATATCTGTAATTTATTTAAATGTAGCAATGGAATTCCACTTGATTTCGGAATTTTTGACTGAGCTTAGGTTGTTTTCAGTTTTAAAATAATGTAAGCCTGTGGAAAAGAAGTATTAAAAACTTCACCGCACATTGTGCGAGAATATGTCCGTTTGGTTTATAGCATGTAAGCACAGACTGTAATCATAGATATGCAAAAACCAAAGACAATCAAATTCTGCAAAAACTATTTTTATAAAGGTGCTTAATTTAATTACTGTTGAAACAATGACTCAGGGTTGGCAGCGAAATAGAGCTTTTAGGTTTGGAAACGTTCAAAGTGAGGAGAAAGTGTCAGCATGGAGTTTGTTTTACAATTCTGGTGCATGATGTTCACCGCTGCAGTACTTGTTAGGATTTCCCTCAATTCGAACAGGTGGTCTAGCTGCAACTCTTTATTTTACAATCACTGGGACTGACTATAATGACCCAGTTTGTTTGTACTTTAGTTATACACTGGCAGGGTGGCAGGGGGTGAGCTATCCAGCTAGAAAGGGTACATGCAAGTTCAGCGTCAAATTATTGGGTCAAATCAAATTGTTTTAATCTGGACTTTTAATAAAAATTTAGTAATTATTTTTGGTTAGACAGGTATTCTTTATTCATGAGGAAGCTCTGCAGTTATAAGCAAAACATCACTTATTCAGCTAATTCATCATTTGCTACGTTCATGTTCATTCATTAGTATGTGGGTTGTATTTGCTGAATATTTAGCTTTGACAAGTGGCCACTCATCAGAGAGACATGTGCGGGTATAGGCTGTGAAAAATGGTCTGGGCAGAAACCCGCTGAAGACCCTTTCATTTATTTGGGCAATACAGCGTTAGTCAAATTCTTCAATTCAAAGGAACGTGTACAATAGGGACAATAGTACTTCAAGATGTATAAAGTGAGACAGTGACAGGTTAGCCTATGAAGAGTAAAGAGTTTTGACTGTGGTTTAGGGTAATAACTGCTAGAAAGTGGTTCTGGAAAAGAAAGACTCAAATACAATTTCTATTTGTGAAGAAAATTGGAGAAATTCCTGAAGCAAAAGAGACACGTGTATATTACTCAGTTAGCCATACAATTAAAACAAATTCATGACACCTGATATGTTAATACCAATCACAGTTCAAACAAGAAATATTGTTGCCTTGGTAATATACATGTTGATTATGAAACATACATACACACGTAAACACCTACACACACACACGCACACACACACGCACACACACACACACACATATATATATATTTTTTTTTATAATAATTCAATGTATATATATATATGAAAAAGGTAGACACTGCCTTATTAGAAAGTCTGACGACATTAAAGGCACATTTCAAACGTTACACCTTTACACTTTACGACGCGCAGGGCAGCGAGGGGAAGGTGAAAAGGAACACTACTCTTAGTTGGGGCCCTGTTGGGGTTTTAGAATTATTGAATCATTGTGACTTCTTCAAGGGATTATTGAATTATTAATGAATGGATTTGTGCTCCACAATAGGATTACTTCACCTGCATGAAGTATAATTGGATTATTGAAAAGCTACGATTTGGGATAAGGGTCATTTTTTTTCATTATTGGATCATTTGGGTAAAATATATATGTATTACTGGATTATTTATAGATCCCAAACTGGGGCTTCCTTTAGTTGTTAAATTTGCTGACACAATGTCGTCCAACGTGGTAAGATTTCCCTGTTTCTTGAATTAAAAAACATGTAATAGTGTTGGAGTCCTCGATATTTGCCACAAAAATCATTTTGTACTTCGAAAGCAAAAGCTTCGGTACTATCTTTGGGTCAGTCAGAAATTTGAGCACGCTAGCATATGTCATGACTGACGGATATACTTCTCTGCTTGCACCAGCTGTCAAAATCATCAATAACTTTCATTTATAAATATTACACTGACAACTGATGTGTATTGAGATGTGAATATATATGAAAAACAAGAATAACGTTCCCAAAAAAGCTATTATTGACATACTTGGCAACCAACCTGCACAACAATGAAATGTTTGCTGAATCGGTTCAATTATTAGCAGGAGGGGTTTTATAGCTTCCTTAAGTTCGTGAACTACGTACTCCATCTACAGACATTGGCTCCACTGCCATGTAACGTGGACTCAAGTGGATACTTCAAAGTCAAACGGGTACCCCGAAAGGATGTAAATCTACAGATTGCATACTTTTCTAGAATTGTCTATACGCGATCATAATTATTCGAATCCATGAGTACATTACAAATGTCAAACGCATTGTGTGCATCATGTTCCATTGCACATAACTGGTATTGTTATGGAAAAGTCTGGCCGCGTGCCTGCTTTAATAACTCAACCTTTTGCTAATAAAGGCAGAGGCTTTGTTAGGCACAATCCAATTAGGGACTTTCTGCACTTGTTACGAGGACCGTAAATATATCCATTCAACAGAAATGGGACTGCCGCCTTAACTTACCGTTACAACGAGGAACACGTTTGCTCAACCAAGCAACCTATTGCCTTCCAGAGCACTGTGGTCAAAAAGCTACTCGCTAAAAATATATTATTTTGATTTCCTTCTTTCCGACGCGAAATGTCTATGTCACCGAATCTTGACCTTGAATTGATTGAATGTTTTGCCACTACGGGCATGTCACCATTCTCAAGTTTGATTACTTATTTTGACCTCTGCCTTGTTATCAAAGTCATGTCCAAATTACAACATCATTTTGTGTTTTTAACTATAACAACCCAAAAAAGTGTAAACCTTCTCACTTGACTTGATGTATATTATACCAGATAAATGAAACTTGGGGGTTAATGACATTGGCAGCCAGTATATACACAAAAACACAACATAAACCTTGGTCGGTAGTTAGCACTGTCAGAGTCCTCCATTGTAGGATCTACTGACCAGTGGTGAATGGTGCCATATGCAGATGCACCGTCCACTGGTTTCAACCGTGAACCTTTCTCTTCTCTTTCCTGTATTATCGGTAGAATATATAAATTATGGAGAGAACAGATAATCATCCTTTCATATGGAGAAACGAATAGCTATAGTATTAAGTACTACTCAGATACATTTGACTTCAAAACTTGCAAGCTTAATTTTTGTACATCTTATTTTGGTATGTAGTGCTCGCCACAAAGTAAAGCTTCTGAGGGAAGCCTCATGGGTAATTGATGCAGGATAAATATCATATTCCCTCGCCTGCAAACTGATTAAAAGCTGGTAATAATGATGACGGTAATAAATAATAATAACAACAAACGACGACAACAATGATCATAATAATGCTAATTAAAATTAAAATGATGATGACGACGACGACGACGACGACGATGATGATGATGGTGATGATGATGATAATCTGGGCATCTTTGTGTTTGTTATTTTCCAACAGAGTGAATTCTGTAACCCCTCTAATTTTTTAAGATAATATTCAAGAGATGCTTAATTGGTTCCTTTGCATTGCAATTAACACATACTATTAATTCTGTTATTATGGTGAGGTACCATAAGTTACTTTGGTCAGGTAAATACGGCTTATAAAGCAACAGTCCAAACTAAGCATGTTATTTAACTTTTAGGCACTTGTACTGAATATGCGATGTACAAGGGCTTATACAGTTTTCAGGACTATACATGAAAGAGAGGTTAATATCTGACAGGTAGCATATAACTTTGTACAAGTTGACTTTTTGATCCAACAATTTCAAATTTAGATTAAAACAGAGAAAACATAATCTAATACATCTGTCAAAAGGCTGCACATAGTAATAATGTATATATATATATATATATATATATATATATATATATATATATATATATATATATATATATATATATATATATATAAATATATATATATATATAAATATATTTATATATATATATGTATATATTTATATATATGACATAGGCAGACCAGGAGAGTCAACAAGTCACGATAAGTATCAATTCCAACATACCCATATCCCATCATCAATGGCAATTATGTGGTTAATCCATGTAAAGAAAAAAACAGCCTAAACGTAACCCCAATGAAAGTAATATCTACTCGGATAACAAAATCTTGATAGTTTTTGTAGGAGGTGGAAGGATGTCTCTTGCAAAAAT
>OZ026623.1:41041914-41211914 GCA_964020975.1 Hermodice carunculata
ATATATATATGTGAAGCTGAGACTTCCTCAGCAGCTTCCTCTTCCTATTTTGGAACTTAACAGCTCATACGAGTATGTATTCTGTAAGGATTTCTTATGCACAATGAAAAAAAAATAACAGTGAGCAAATTTGCGAATGTCAATTTTCGATAGATACAAATTTTTACATTCAGGTTAAAAATCGACTAAAAGCGTAGGTATCTGTTATAAATCCGAGGTTTTCCACCTTGAAATTGGTGGTGAAAGTATACAGGGCCCTTCATTAAATTCTTTTAAAGCCAAACTGCGAATAAGGTCGAACTACATAAGCTGTCCTGCTATAAATTATATATCAAAAGATGATAGATTCAGGTTCCTTGTGAAAGGACTTTTTAGTTAAGTATCAACATGCCTATACTTGCAGAGAATATAATGGTCCTGGTCAATAGCTTTCCTCAGTTCGCATGAGCCCAAAGTGCACCCAGGAAATCTGTTGATTCAGTCTAAAACGTGGCACTGAAAGAGTCAGATATGGGAAGTCCTTCCAGAAGATTATGAAATCCAGCAAGATCAGGTGTGTCGTTGTATGTCAGACAAGATATAGGTGCGTGCTGACCAATACAAGACAGTTCAACACAGCTGCACAGAGCCGAGCCGAACAGAATAGAACAGAAAATAAAAGACAGTTCCAGACAAAAAAAGGAGAAGAAGAAGAAAAAGAGAATTGTTAAATAGTGAATCGTTCAATAGTGAATACACTATAAATCCAAAGAAAATAAATTCAAACAAGTGTTATAAGATCCAGAAATGATGACTGGAGACCATAACTAAGGATCATGTATACATTATGATTCGCGCAACCTAAAAACAAATGCATTTAGTATAACACAGAATTCACGTTTTACAAAGGAAGGTTAATTTATTTCAGGATTAAGTATCCATTATGTTAGGGGCCGCCGAAAACTTAATACATTTTGTATAAAAAAAACAGAGGGCAATTTTTAGAAGGGATTGTCTAATTTATGTCAAATTATAATGAAATGAATTTCGGCTGCTATATTTTTTTTTCGTAGTTTACATAATTATCCTTTGAAAAAAAAGCATAAAATTACCACAAATAGATTACTTAATGATTGCTTACATATTATATGTATTGTATGCTTAATTCCACTGCGATAATGCCTTCTTCAAGGTTGCAATTATTGTGAATTGGAATATACACAAATATATGATTAATTTGCTCATGCATGACGCAGTCAATTTTAGTAATAACGTAATAACGTGTAGGTTATTGTTTTTCCCTCAATATTTATAGACCACCGCAGAACGGCATTGGTGACTGTAAGATCTTACCGGTAATTGGCGTGTGTATGGTCACAGAAAGGTGTGGCTATTTAAGGAGTTATGCTCATGTGAAGCCCTAAATAACCACACCTTCATGCACGCAATCTCAGATGGAAGGAACTCCTTTTATAACGGTGTGTCCTCAGGTGATGAACCTTTGGCATATCAGAACACTTGTTCCGAGCACCGATAACACCTGCCCATTACTGTAACTCCTTCTGTTTATGTGTTTGTAATAAAAAACAACTGAGAAGATCATTCATTAAGTTCAAAACTGTTTTGTTTATAGACCAGCCGTACACTGAAACAATACATATAAGTACATAGTTATACAAAGAGACGTTTGCTAATACACTGGACATACTACAGTAGTCACCGATAGAACGACTAACAAAGAGCTGACCACATAAACTTATGAGTTAATAGACACATTGAGGCGAAAAACGTTTTTGTCAGAATCCGTAATTTTGAGCATCGAATGTTTTATTATCATTATTATTAATAGTAGTAGTACTACTATTATTACTACTACTAGTGCTACTAGTACTACCACCACTGGCAAAATTATTCAACGAAAAACATCAAAGGAGCGGGATAAAAGTAAAGTGTAAGAGAAGAGCCCATGAAATTTAAAGGTACGGCAGATTATATCAATATAACAAGGGAGCATGGTGGCAATTGTGGAGTGGTCTCGTGACTCACCACCCATTGTAAGGTACTAATGCATCGTATGAATTACTCTTTGTGGCATTGGCCCTACTTTGATACAATAGCGTGGTGCTTAGAAGACAATATTTGGTCCCTGTTACGTCTGGTATCAAGTGCCTATTCTCGTAGAGGAACTTCGGTCACGAAAAGCCTGAAGGCTTGATACTGTGCTACACTGACAGAGCCTTCTGTTCAGTGAACGGAGCTGGTCCCAGATCGAAGTACACCAGAGTGAAAAGTTAACACTTTAACTCTTGCTGTGCCAACTGCGTCTTAAGTCCAACTATTTAACACTAACTATTCCTAATCATAATAAGCGTGCCACATTCACGTTCCTTGTAAAAGACCTTTCATTCAAGTTCCAGCATGCATAATGTTACATGGAATGTAATAAGCTAGGTCAACAGCATCAACAAACAGCACGCCGAGGAGGGCTGTTGACTAAGTCCAAAATATGGCACTGACAGAGTTAAAACAGGAGAAAAAGAGCAGGCGTTCGATATGTTATTCTAATTGTTTAAGCAAATGAAAACAACGTGAACAAGCAACTTTGCACCAGCATATGTGATTAACCCTATTTCACCCAATATCCGGGCTGCAATGAGCGGCAATAAGTGAATATATGTGATCTACACCAACGTCTGGTATCTTCAGGGATCGGTTTAACTCTTTCGTTGGCAACATTTGACCGAGTCGAAAGTTTTCTTTGGCTGCAATTTTACTTTTGAGTGAAGGGCCGGTTGGCGTAGAATAAAAATGTGTAATGTCAATTCAGGGCACATCCATCCACTCTTGTCAAAATCAGCTATGGAAGAGTTAAGTACTAATTGCCCTGTACCTCTTGCAGATGAGATCTTGAGTGCTGGCAAAGTTATGCCTCAGGAACGATGCATATTTCTATTTTAACAAGTAGTTGAGTCGGAACGGTTGATTGTACACCCACGTAAAATGTTCTATTTCAGAGGAAGATAATTGTGAGTACAAAGAATTAACGAGAGCAGTTCACGTATTTAGTTATTGATCGAAAATTAGGTCCACCCAACTGCTCCTTACCTGATAGCAAGCTCAGCGCCTGTGATTTAGCAGAGTGCTGCCAGCTGAGTCTGTCATCATGTAGACCTTTCTTAATTGTATCTACATAGCAATCAACTAGTATACGTTGTTGAGAAAAAATGGCAAAAATAAAAGGAAAGCCATACGCCAATTCGGACATAACATTCGTCGCTATACTTTCTTGCTCATTGACCCGCACGGCAAACGCGAGACAAGAAGGGGCTGTGTGAGTAACCCGTCCTTAAATGACCCTGATATTCAACCCCAAATCAGCTCCACTCTGGTCCATGGTACCCAGACGTGCTCAAATGAAGTTTAAAATCAATTAGCCAATCGGTTACGGAGAAGACATACTTTAAATTTAGCGCAAAGACGATTATAACATTTGAATACTTCCTAACAAGACCTAACCAGGGTAAAAACCGTCGTGTTCAAAATAAAATTGGCAGGCGGTTTTGGTGTCGAAATTGTGAATTACCACCACAAACTCATTCATTTAACCAGTAATTAGTATAAATATATGCATCAACGGATCAAAGCCCTAAAGATAAATAAATAAATGAACTAATAAATAAATCAGAATGTATATATATATATATATATATATATATATATATATATATATATATATATATATATATATATATATATATATATATATATACATATATATATAGATAGATGATAGATAGATAGATAGATAGATAGATAGATAGATAGATAGATAGATAGATAGATAGATAGATAGATAGATAGATAGATAGATAGATAGATAGATAGATAGATAGATAGATAGATAGATAGATAGATAGATAGATAGATAGATAGATAAGCAGAGAGCAGAGGAGAACGTTTGTGACTTTGCACAAAGTAACAAGAATGTTCTTTTTAAAAAAACACCACAGCGTTATTATTTGAACAAACTTTGTAAACTCACCTAACATAAAACCCCACCACTTTTGAAGTGGATCCATTCATCCAATTTTGGAGAAAATATGAATTTTAGATAAAGGATAACAGACCATCCTATAAGCCCAGCTTACGGACAAGTTAGCTGAGGTAACAATGATTTTTCTTTCGCAATTTCCTCTTTTGTTTATTTTGTATCATTTGTGCAAATTTTGATGCGCCTCACTTCCCAGTATAGCGTTTACATTCACCTCATTGAAAATGTAATATTAAGGTATGTCTTTTATGCTTTCAGTCAACTCGCTATGGCGCGCTACAATACGAAATGAACAACTGTAAACAGTGCGTCGCTCTCAAAATGTCTGAAAGTGAAAGCAAAAACACCTCATTGCTTACTCAAATTTCTCCCCGATAGCTCTGTGGATCGCAATACACTTGTTGTATTGAAAATTGTGGACTAATTGCAGGGCAATAATTTGGGATTTATCCAGGGCCTGGTTTTTGGTTCATTGCATGTGAATAGGTCCCACTCCGAGTATTGTGCAGGAACATATACATCGGTATTTTTTCATGTAAATTATACGAATGTGTATAAAGTCCCCTTGTGCAAACGCGAATGACAATTATAAGTGTATACAAATTAGTTCTTAGGTCGGAACACTTTTTCGGGTACACGCGACATGTATTATAGACATGCGGGAAATTAATCTATTGTACGTATCGACAGAAACCTTGAGCAAATATGAGGTACGGTGCATTATTTGCGCTTGGCGTACCCTAAATTCCACAAGGAATATGAAGCTCCACACAGGGATGATGGGCAACTTTGTTATTTTTGGGACAGTACACACAACCCATGAGTACTGCTTATATTTGTCAGTGTCATATGAAGAGCTTTCTGCATCCATCATACATACTGGTATTATTTTTTGTTCTCTGTTACATGTATATGTTCCTCTTTCATGTCGGGGCTCCAGAATTTACAATGTTGCTGTTAATTAGGGTATCATGTTTCCACATACTCATAGTTGCCCCACATACGCTTGTCGCATTTTTGAGATTAATTTACCTGAATATCACCAGTTAATTGTGTATGACTTCATCTTTTTTTCCCAACCAATGTTCCAAATGCTGCAGCTACTTTATTTGGTATATGTACTGCTGCTGTTGTTTGTCTACAGTCCGTTCATTATTCAGAGTTTACAACACTTTGCTATGTGAGGTGTGTCATAATACTCATTGTACCCTTACTTTAACACCGTGTCTTTACATTTGACAGACTATAGCTATATCTTAAAGTTGGCCTGTCGTGGTTTCACTGGTCGGACTTGACCTGGGTTTTACACATGTATATTTCACCGAAAAAAATAGTGGTTTATGTAAAAACTGTAACATGCAAGCGTAGTTTTAACTATTTAGTTTCAGTACTTCTGCTGTCACTTAGTGTTGCATGGGGGTCAAGCATAAATACCCGCCTTGAGCGAGATATGTTGATCTGTCTTCATACAGGTTTGCTTCTCTACTCTACCCTAGCTATGGCAATTGTGAATCTGAGTTTGGTATCACAGAGAAAGTATATAATTTCATTTTATCTGAATTAGGTGACACCAGCTAAAATTTGAATGTATTCCTGCCATTGCTTCATTGTTAATCTTTCTGTCGAATGATGTCCACATGAACCCAGGACCATCACCTGACTTACGCGATGTTTATTTTGTCATGCAAATATCCGCAGCATTTCTGATAATAAGTTACGCTCTATATGATCTGATCTTGTACCTAAATTTGATATCATTGCCTTGCTTCAAGCATTTTCTTTATCAAATTCCATCGAGTCTAATCTCTAAATTAGTCGGTTTTCATGATATTTTTCGATGTGATGGCCCTGATGCACTAGGGGGTGGTGTCGCGCTATGTGTTTGTACTTCATTACATGTTTGCAGAAGACTAGACCTGGAGTTACCAGACTTAGAGCTGTTATTGTGCCAAATAAGATTACATAACAATAACATCCTTTCTGGTTTGGTGGACCGACCTTAGCTTCCTTTTGGGACACGTTCCACGACAGCCTAGATCTTGCACGCAACACATTAACTCATTAAACTGTTTGATCCGGTGACCTCAATTCAGACCCAAATACATACCCAGGAATAAGCACAAAGCTCCTCAAGGAGGCAGGGACTGTTATTTCTTTTTTTTTAACATTTTTTTTTTTCAATCAGTCCCTGTCAGCCAAACAATGTCGTTCTGCTTGGAACAAAAAGCAAATGTTTCTCCTCTTCATAAGAAGGGGGCTAAAAATGTATGCAATAATTACAGCCCTGTTTCACTCCTTAGTTTTTACAGGAAAAGTTTTAGTAAAAATAATATTAAAACTTGTATATACTTTCGCAAAAACCTAATTATATCCTCTAATCAATTGGGCTTCATTCGGGGAGACTCTACTATCAACCGACTATTGCTTCTTTACCACGAACTATGTTAAGCGATTGATCAATCGGGGGTGAGGTTCGCATCATTTACCTTTACATATTAAATAAAGCTTTTGATAAATTTTGGCATCCTGCTCAAAAATGAATTATCTATGACAAAACAAGAAAAAGAAATTTTCTTAATTTTCTAACATTAAAGGACAATTAATCAATGATAAGGTAACAATCACAAACAAATTTAATTCCTTCTTTTTGAAAATTGGTCCCAAATCATCAAGTGAAATTAACCATTCCTCTGCCAAATAAACGATATCTGGGATATAAACCAGATCTCGCATTCAATTTTAAAGTTATAGAGGGAAAGGATATGGAAATCGTAATAAAACAAATCCATCCCAAAAGAAACCTAAACTTCTCAACATTATTGGTAACCAAATACTCAAAACTGGCATTTTTTCCAGACAATCTAAAATTAGCCAAAGTCATTCCAATAAATGAAAAAAAGATGATGCATCAGAATTTACTAATTACCATCCAGCATCCATACTTCCCACATTGCAAAGTAATTGAAAAGGTAATGTACAACTAATTTTATTCATACCTTTAACAACAAAACACTTATAATATAATAGTCAGTATGGGTAAAGAACAGGTCCCTCCACAAAGTTGCAGCTATTGAGTTCAGTGACAAAATCATGCGCGAGATTGACAAAGGAAAACTACCAATATGTATCTTCATGGACTTATCCAAAGCATTTGATACTTTATATCATCAAATTTTACAAGCTTGATGACTACGGTATTACAAGCATCCAAATTTGTGGCACAGTTACTGAAATAATTGAAAACAATAACTCGAACTTGAGAATGACAGGGTTGCACTGTTACCTCTAAACATTGGAGTACCTCAAAGTTCAATTCTAGGGCCTTTATTCGTTCTAATTTACGTGAATGACATGATGAATGCCAGTAAAGTATTGCATCTTCAACATTTTGATTGGAATGCTCACACCAATAACATTTGAAACAAAATATCAAAATCATTGGCTGTTATGAATAAGCTCTAAAATATGTTTCCAAAATCTGCTATGATGAAAATGTATAACTACTCAATCCTATCTCATTTTAATTATGGTCTTTTGTTATGAAGATGTAAATGTGAAAAAATATTAAAACTACAGTAAAAAGTGATCATAATCATATCTCAGAAAAAATGTCATGCACATACAGATCCATCAATTTAAAAATCTCAAAGTCCTTAAAATTAATGACAAAATTCAAAATCTCTAAATACAAATTTTATCCTATTTTTTTCAAAGGTAAACTACCATATAACTTCAGAATATAACTTTCCATACGATTTCATCCTGCTATTATCCAAAGCCATTCGTCCAATTGGGACAACATGCAGGCGGGAGTGCAACAAAGCTCAGCATTGGGCCCAATCATGTTTCTAACTTACATAAATGATGTCGTCAATTAAGCTCATTCAAACCAAGATTTGCTAGCGATACTTTATTATATCTAACTGTTGAAAATTCTGTCACCGCAGCTGGTACTGTAAATTATGACCTTCCAGACATTCATGAGTGGTCTCATGGTTGGCGAGTGACCTTTAACCCCTTGAAGACTAAATCTATGATGATATCTCGAAAAACAAATCAACCAGATTACCCACCTATAAATTTCCAAAGCCATACCTTTGACGAAGTACCCCAACAGCGCATCTGATGAGACTAAGCTTGAACGCACACAGTTGAGTGCAGGTTGCATTATCACGGCGCCATGCCTGAGACCAGCAAGATCAAATTATATGAAGAAATCGGGTGGCTGACTCTTGCCAAGCGCAGAAATATATATATGTATATATATATATATATATATATATATATATATACTAGCCTGAACGTTTAGATTAATAAACAAGCTTGTGCCAGAAACGTTATGTTCTATTGAAAGATAAAAGATTCTCTCTGAAAGATAATCCATTCCATGGTCATAATACTCATCAACAGTTTGACATCCCTCATTGTAGGGCTCGTACCGACCTTTTTGAAAAACTATCCTTTCCGTCGACTGTCTGTCTTTGGAGCCAGCTCCATATAGATATTCGAAACTCGGCCTCTCTCCAGATTTTCAAATCAAAACATCAAAAGTAAGTAAAACGGTGTCACGTCCTGTCAAATTTCCCGAATTGTACAACATTGACATTGAAGCCGTTCAACATACACGCTTGCGTTTGCCTGCGAGTCCTCTAAACTAGCATCTTTTTTAAAATTGATGTTAAGAATACATCAACATGATTATGTGGTTCCCCCAGATAAGGACACCTGGCATTTTTTATCTGCATGTCCAAAATACTCAACACCACGCCCCCAGTTGAACCCCCCAAAATCGTGTCACTCTCCTTTATGGCTTCCCTGAAAATATAACAATTTCCCTGGCTGTTCATGACTGCTCGTTTCAATAATGTAGGTGTTGGGTAGGTACTTGGTATCAATTTAGAGAAACGGTGGGCGCCCTTGGTTCTTTTGCCCCATAATGGAAATTCTGCCCCAGAACCTGTTACAATAGCCAATATTCAACTTCTTGTGTCACAGATAAATGTATGGGTTCGTGTGGGCAGTACCTGCATTATTGACACCGTAGTTTGTTAACTAGTCTATTACTAGCCCCTCTGTCTGTTTTGTCAGTGTGCTGTGTTCTACAACGTGTTCAGTGAGTCGTCTGTTGTGCTGTGCCAATGTCTTTTCTCACGAGAGGGATTTAAGTGGGATTCAACCCTCTCCCCGAATTGTTTCTTAGCTACTGCGTACAATGATTTGCAATTGTAGCCAGTGAAAATTTGTTTAAACCAAGGAATACAGGTTACCAAATCGAGGTTCCATGAAGAGTAGTGAAATTTAAATATTAGTCTCAATGATTTTATTTTGCGATACAGTGTATGAACCGAAACAGGTTGTGAGGTGCAATAAACGCTATGCTTATTCGATTTGTGATACATCAAATAAGACGAATCATCCGCGATACGGTCTTATGATATGTAAGCCTTGATCCAACACAATGACGGAGTGATTTAAAACCGAATCACGATGTGATTATCCTCCGGTTACCCCCCGTTATATAAATTCTATTTTCAGCTTGACAGGTCGGCTATAATTATATTCACCATGGTGTGAACCAGTAACCTCATGAGTATGTTGTGATAAAACACATATCAATCGGAATGTGCAATTACTTTAATCACAAGGTTGCATGGGCAAATGTGTTATGTGTCAAGTCAATGCATTATTCCACTTCATATATTGCTGACAAAAGGCTCCGTTCGATTTTAATTACAAATTGGTCATTTTTCAAAGTCGGTGCATGCGAGTACTGGTATCCAATAACGATAGTTATGATCGTGATACTTTAATAGTGATCAATAACCTCAAATAGTACTTAATTATTAAACTGACAATACTTGTGATAATACCACCGTTATTCCTCAAAGTAATGTCAATACTTATAAACCTAAGTGACATTTTTCCCACAAGATAAAGTGAACGATATTGAGCGAGCCACAACCGTTGTAAATTAATGTGTTCGTCACGACAGGTTAATATATCACATTTTTGCGGAGCTTGCAAAACGTTGTTGCTCAAATATCCTTTTGAAACAATTTAGCAAAACCTGTCATTTGTTAATGAGATTATAATACAGAGGTTATCACAATTTAATTGATAAATTGTAATCCTGTTGGCATTAGCATGCACATGTTAAAAGTAAAGATATGTATCCAATTGGTATTATTATCATATGCAACATTTCCCAAAATTTATGCTGCATTGTTACAAATAAACACGGTTTTTGACTCGTGGACCTGCTGCAACTCTCGTCATGCAGTTGTGATGGAATTTACACTACTAGGCATAAAAGATGAAGGTCTAACACATTTAGTTTAAAAGGTCTGCTTCATTCTGCGTCTGAGAAGCTAGCTTTACGAAGCAGTTTGATGAAAGTTAAAAAAGTGCCCTAAAGGATACCAGAATATATTGGTCAACTTATCATCTATCCTCGGTGCCAAAGCGAACCCGTCGGAAAAACGTTGAATACACTCAATTACGACAACAAATTTTTCATTTACAGAGTATCACAGATCTCTCACCGGCTTTGCTTCCATAAGTCAGTTGGCTAATGGTGCCCTGTCCAAAGAAATGACTTCGCTTTGTGCCATCTGAACAAACTTGGCCTTGCCTTACTCTTGGTCATGTAACTGTTCGCTTACAATCACATTATATCTGTTAAGAAATCAGAATTCCCCGGTTGAGAAAAGTCAGACGTGTCTGCATGGCCATCATTCAACGATTTAAAGATATGCTCTTAATATAGCATACAAGTACGCAGCATGTAATTCAAGGTGATCTACATCCTTTGGTCAAAAGTCCCTTGGTTTTCTGATAGAGGCCTCGACAATTGATGCCTCCTTGGTTTTGTCAAGCAAAAATTGCAAACTTTACCGACATTTGGGGATTCGAAATCCAGGATATAAATACAGTTAATAGCACTGTCAAGTTCAGGATCTAAGGGAGCATCAAGGGAAAAAAGGAAATAGCAATTTCCAGTTACGCCCTCTCAAAAACCGAAATTAGACAGAAGACATACACTGTCAGGAATTAGAAAGCTAGACCGTCAAGTGACCGATTAAGTGCAAGTTCCTTTAACACTCCGGAATGATGATGATGATGATGATGATGATGATGATGACGACGATGACGACGACGACGACGACAACGACGACGACGACGATGAAAACGACGTCGATGACGAAAAGGAACAGCAGCAGGACGAGCAGGAGGGGGAGGAGCAGGAGGAGGAGGAACAGGAGGACGATGACGAAGAAAAAGACGACGATAATCATGGTGAGGAGGAGGAGGAGGCAGAGGAGGTAGAAAAGGCGGAATATGACTAAAAGTAAGAAGTGGAACTAGTAGCTGGACGCGCGATGCTTGTGCTAAATCGTATGTAGCCCATTTTGCAATAGATAAGGCAGGGCAGGCACGGGCACAAGATAAAATCATGTTGCTGGCGGCCCGTTGTTTGTTTGCTCTTCAGTGTTCATTTTATTTATTTTTTTGTTTTTTTGTTTGTTTTTGTTTTATCCATCATATATTACTTTTCCCTCAGACAGTTTATTTTTCAACTAAATCAAGTTCCATAAACAGGATTTCTAATCCACATGATCACCACACGTTTAATTTATCTGCAGTTGCATCAATTTATTGTGTTTTGCTCAAAATTATATGCATTTAGGTGGGTTTGTTTTACTTGTGTTTTATTCAGCAATGAGAGTATCAAGTTACAAAGCAGAGCATGGCTTAAAATGAATACTTGTTGCCAGGAGATGGCAATCAGACCAGCTTTACAATCCATCGCTGTGGAAACCGCTTGGATAATAGTTTATACCTATGCTTCCTTTCTTTGAAATGGCCAGACAGTGTTGTATGCTGGAAGTGTGGTTTTACCAGTGCTATGACAATAACATCATATTAAAGATTTGATGTGCCGACAAAAACTTTTACTATGGACATATATCCTAGTTATGTGTATGGTATTGTTTTCTTCACTAGGATCACATATCCTGAATCTATAGGCTTGAGCAGGAGTACGTGACCACGTGTACCACTTATTATAGATTAGATTCGAGTAAGGACAAAATGAACATTTTTGGGGCATGTTTTTGCAAGATAAAAATATGCATTTGTCCCCAGTCTTCTCTAGCACACCCCTATTAGTGTTTATTTAAAACCATGTACCTAGGACCACCATTACCGAAATATAATCCAGTATGTCAATTTGACCTTTCAAAGAATGAATGAATGGTTAGATAGATAGATGGATGAAAGGACGGACAGACAGACAAACAGACAGACAGATAGACAGATGGACACATAGATAGATAGATAGATAGATAGATAGATAGATAGATAGATAGATAGATAGATAGATAGATAGATAGATAGATAGATAGATAGATAGATAGATAGATAGATAGATAGATAGATAGATAGATAGATAGATAGATAGATAGATAGATAGATAGATAGATAGATAGGAATCGCGAAAACGGCTTTTAAGAAGTCGAAAATATGAATTGTAGGCGGAGGCACGGACGACGCACTTCCGATAATCCTATAAGATCAGCACACAGTTTTACTGAAAATAGAAACTGTGTTGTTTTGCATGTTGGCTACCGGTAACTTCCAGGACCAGACACTGACAGCATAGCCTCCTTGAAATGTACCACATACCTTTAAGCGTCAGGAACCCGTTTTACCCGATATAAAAGTGTTACGTTTCATTTCGCCCCACGCCATAAGTTGGACCTTTAGTAGGACCAAAACAGAAACAAATGCAGCCTATCTTTATGCCGTCTCAGGTTAAATGTATTTATTCAGAAACATACAAATCATCGATTAAAAGTTGATTAAAGGCGATTGGAAGACAGGGTCTAGCCCTGTATCAATTCTCTTCGCAAGAAAAGGACAACAAACACCGGGCGGTAAGAGACCCACGGGAACATGTGCTTGTGAAGGTACATGTAACCCGCACATGGACGAGACGGGCAGAGTGGCCTCATATTGTATCAATGATCTTGGATGGTTGCTTAATAAATCAGCTGTACAAACTGCATCTGTAAATACGTACAAATTAATATCAAGATTTCTAATAGCAATCTTGAATACTTGCCAGAAAATGTTTACCGTGCAACCAGTTAGAATTAATAAGTACGTACACACACACAGACACACACACACACACACAGACACACACACACACACACACACACACACACACACACACACACACACACACACACACACACACACTAGAACGGATGTTGTATTTGGAAAATATGGGACACACACACACACACCCCGACAATAGAACGGATGTTGTATTTGGAAAATATGGGACAGACTGTAAGTTACACAATACCTGATGATTTAAAGCGTTCACGGTTGCCAATGTATTCATGAACTGCTGAGGAAATCTGTTTTTTCAGAAAGTGAAAAGCTTGTGGAGCCATATAGAATTGTTTGAAGTACTCAGCGGACGTATCGACATATTTCAGTGTGTAGTGTAGAACGTGGAACGGCGTATAGGGGGCTAGAGAAAAAGTAGTGCCACGTTTTGTCGTATGGGTGAACAACAACTGTGTCAAATAACTAACGATACAATTTTGAACGTCTCATCCACCCTCTAACAAAACTGTTTGAATCATTTAGGCTAAATCGTCCATTTTTTAATGTCCTGGAAACCACTTCAACATTGCTGAATGCATCTGGAGCGCCCAAGCTTCGTCAAAATGTGAATTTCATTTGGGGAACAACACCTGCATTGCTCGAATTGCGATTTTGTTATGCCGCGGGTGTCACATTTGGATATCAGTAACAACAGAAAACAACAACAATGGCACAGACCAATACAAACACATTAACAAAAATAAAACAAGTTTGGTATTTCTTGCAAGAAGTATTTTTTTTTATATTTGCAGTGCGTGTGACATTTGTCTCCATCACATGGAAGCACAGTTGACTTCCAAGTGTGTTTGCCTCCTAATGTCGGACTTTGACGTAACCTTCATAGCAGAATGCATTAACTCTTTCAATGCCAACTGCAACTGAAGTCGAACCACTTAAAACGAATTGCTTTCAATTATAACAAGGATTCTAGATTCATATTCCTCGTGAAAATAATATTCATTCAAGAACCCGCATGCCTATAGTTCCAGAGACTATAACGGTTCGGGTCACCAGTTTTCTCCGGCACGCTGTGGGCGAATCGCGCCCAAAGCGCGCCAAGGCAAGCTGTTGACTCATTCCAAAAGTTGGCACTGAAAGAGTTAATTGACCGGTTTATCTAGATAACATATTACAGAATGCAGATGAAGATTACAGGGATGCACCCAAGGGAATGTATCAGTGATCGATGATTAAGTAGCGCTTCTTGGAGCGTTAAGGCAAAGTGAGAAGCTGAACAACGCGTGATAAGTCTTATCATAGGTCACAATGTGTTAATCTGGAGCGTCAGGTGGTAAAACATCTTTGGCCAACCTTATGGAGGATATCACGTACGGTGCTCATCCTGCCTCTCTTGGTTGGCTCTCAGGGAGAAGATAATGGTATTTCCGTGCTTGTGGCGTTAGTATAGTCTGACGGAGGAACAGTTTCCTCTTTGAGATTTATGCTCATTCTCTTTTCCTGTGAGTGGAATTTTCAAACCCTTTGCCCGGAAATCCAGAAAAAAAGTCTCGCTCATTGGCATCATCCTGATTTTAGATTGCAATTCTTCACAAAATACCTTTGATCCAGGTATCGGCATGCGTGGACTTATATCAATAGTTCCAGAAATAAATTAGGTCAACGAGCTTCCTCGACACGCTTTGGGTAAGCGTGCTGCTGAATTAATGAAAAACTAGAGCTTATGTTCTTGATCAGCCAGACGTGGTATTTCATGTGATCTGCGGTTAGAAAGATTTTTTGTCGCTTGTTTAAATAATTTTCAACAAATAATGCTTGTTGTTGTTGTCTTCTTGAAGTCATTAACGAATTGTGAACTTGTCGTGGTGCTGACATCTGATATCAGGGAAATGTCCGCCATCAGATGGCTTCCAGTGAAAATATTGATACTTCTTTCGTTTATTTTACCAAGATTATTAACATGTTATGCAGTTTTAGATAGGGAGGGGCCACAGTGACCCATTTTTTCGTTCTCTTGTGCTACCTTAAGCAAACTTTTCTCTATTAATAAATGATTACGATGAAACATGGACTAGATCTTTTCACATGATATGACTATAATAAATGTTGAGAATGTTTTTCTGCTTTTGGCATGATAAAGAATAGTGGGATATTGACAATTGTGTCATATCTTTTTGATAACTCGAACGCGAGAGAGATTTATTATGTGTAAATATGGGAACGTGGAAAAGATCTTAACATACATATATGCCGATGGTCATATGATTTCTTTGCTGGGGGCATCCACATGTGTGAGCCTAGGTTAAATACAGCCACACGCGTCAAATGAAATCCTTTTTGTGAGTCGTAAAAAAATACTGGTCCAAGTTTGAGGCCAAAATAAATGGTTTTGGTCTCTTTTTTATGTGTATCTTGCGACTCCGGCAAGTGAGCCAAACTACCATGCTTTTTACATGCTTACATCTTTTTTGGCACTTGGATCTTATGTTTCAAACGGTAGAGCAATTTCCAAACTTTAGCAACATTCATTGGGTCAATACAGTGACTTCCAGGGAATAAATAAAAAAGATAATCTCACCCCATCATCATCATCATCATCATCATCATCATCATCATCATCATCATCATCATCATCATCATCATCATCATCATCATCATCATCATCATCATCATCATCATCATCATCATCATCATCATCATTGCCTGCTCAGTGAAAGTATTGAGGCATGACTCAATATTTGCTTCATGCCTCAATATTTGCTCAGTTTTAACGAAATAAAGATACCAAGGATGGTCTAATTATCTTCAAGGAAATACGTTCATTTGCTATATTTTGTAAAATCACCTTGCATAACAAAATAAACGTAGTGTAATATGAATTTGGTAATTGTGTCATGATCAGTGGATATTAAAGAATATCTCACATTGGTTGGAAATGGTTTTAGCAGGATGATGAGATCTATATCTGAGTGGACAAACAGTCTGCTGTCTTTCCGTTAAGCAACATTATAACCTGTCTTACTAGACAAACCGTCCATTGTGTCGACTCTTCTTAGATATCTCCATCAGTCCAAGATCGTATCGTTTCAGGTCAATCAGCCGCTAACCGGTCATTCGGCCTCCTCTCAAGCTGCAGTAGACAAAACCATGTTCTGTTACAGATAGTAATGTAAGAGCACGTAATTGTGTGGAAATACAGACGAACTGCTTTTACAACAGTTATCCAAACAGACAGCGCCAGGGATGTGTAGCACGATATATTACGCAGGATTAAACTTTGGAGCAAAGAAAGCTATCAAACATTAGTGAGGAAAAGAGCAGAAATATCCACTCTGCCTGTTGGATTTTGTTAAGACTTGTATTTTGTATACTTATAACGAAAAAAAGACTGATAATGGAGCAAGTTAATGCACGCATTGGTCGTTTTGATCACTGCCCCGGTAAACCAGTCTCTGACGCCCGACTATTCCAAAGGTCTTCAGCCTTATCTTTTCGGCAAATGTTCCGGTTCAAGTGCTCCTGTGCGTAAAAGCTGTAGAATTTTTTTTCTCATAACATGGCCAAGTGGGGAATGACTTTGCTTCTGTAAATTTCAGTTTAACATATTCCATAGGGGATCAAAGGATACAAGTCAATGTGTTATAGCTTAAATGTCGTAGGAAGAAGGAGTTATTTGGTTTGATGTTATCTGTGTTATCTTGGGTGTACCTTGTAGGTCACCTCGTAAGAATATGTACATGTTCCTCTACTTTAACATAAAATCATGTGACAAGCTAGCCAAAATTAACCTAACCAGATCCAAGATACTGAGCCAACAGATTCATCAATGCCATTGGCTCATTGTGCCCAAATCGCGCAGAGGAAATTTGCTGACCTATATTATTTTTCTTTTCTTTCACAGCAACTACAGGCATGATTGTACTTAGATATAAGGTTTTAAAAATGTTTCAAAAATATTTGAATCCCGAACCATTATAATTCACATGAGCACAGCGCTTTGCCATTTTCACTCAAAGAGTCCTCATGAATAGTCCTTCTATCTTGTATAGAATTAAAATTTGATATCCTTGTTTCGCTAACATTTCGGCCGTCATTATAGAATTCAAGATATGTCACAAACTAGACAAACACCCTGGGAGATGTATATATGTTTAAACTCGTTGAGAGCCAATCACTGCATAGATCGTGATGATGAAGCTGAATTACTGCAATGATTCCAGACTCATATCCCTCATGAATGAATGACTTTATTAACTGCACCATATACATACATGGTTTTCTGTCAGTCAAAACACATAAATATATACATGAATCACAATACGATACAATACAATACAATATAATACAAAACAATACATCACATCACGACACTAGACTACATTCCACTTCATTCTTCAGAAAAAAAAGGAAAAAAAGAACACTCTTCACTACATCGCCGCCCTGCCGCCCTACAACGCGGTGCGGTGGGCTGGCCGGCGTTGGCCCCAAAGGGTCATGAAAAGGCCTTTCATTCAAGTACCAGCATGCCTGTGGTCCCAGAGAAAAATACGGGCCAGATCAACAGCGTTCCTTGGCGCACGTCTGACTCAGTCTGTAATTTGGCACTGGAAGAGTTAATCGAAATTCTAGACAAGTAGTTCCATATCAACACAAAGGATGACCCCTATTGTTCGAGAGTTTATGTGTCTCTTAAGTAAATATTAAGAAAGAAAAGGACTTGAAATATCCAAACGATACAAGATACGGTAGTAATTTGCCTTGCCCGCTACATGTAGATACCAGAGCAGACAAGACCAGATCTTTATCCGTTGGATTTGAGGAAATTATTTATTTATAGAATTCTCGATCTCAAAGTCTGGACGATGTTATTCCAGTATCGATCTTCTGTCTCTTTATGATCCTAGGAGATATTTCTACGCATGTTCTTTCCTCTGCGTTGCCAAAAAAACAAAAAAAAAACAAAAAAAAAAAAAAAAAAAACATTTCTTCTGTCACTTTTCAAAGAAAAAAATATCAACAAAGGGTCTAGTGAGGCTATATGACAATTTCCACAGTGGTTGGAAGGGAAGGATATTTTGCATGACACAAACAGACGACAGGACCTAATCTGAAAAGTTTTACGTTACATTTATAATGCAACAAAGTGGGGTTAGTCTGGATATTGTAGTGACCGTACAGGGTCAGTCGCTCAACACAGCATGAATATCACCGGAAGATTCTGTAGCTTGCAGAGTTATCAACGTTTTGAGATCATAGGTGCGCTAGGTGAAGAAGTGTCTAATGTTACATTTACTTAATGGCGCTCAAAACCTATTAGAAGCTGTTAGAACATGATTGACTTTACCGGAGGGGAGGGGGGCTGGTAATGTAATTGCTCATTATAAGTTGAAAGAGCGATAACTTAAAAAAGGCGATAATATAATGTGAAAAATCAACCGTTTAAAAATATCTCCTCTAGAACCACTAACAAAAATTAAAATAAATCCAAATAAAATAAAATTTAATAATAATAATAATAACAATAATAATAATAATAATAATAATAATGATAATAATAATAATAATAATAATAATAATAATAATAATGATAATAATAATGATAATGATAATGATAATGATAATAATAATAATAATAATGATAATAATAATAATAATAATAATGATAATAATAATAATGATAATAATAATAATAATAATGATAATGATAATAATAATAATAATAATGATAATGATAATGATAATAATAATAATGATGATAATAATAATGATAATAATAATAATAATAATAATAATAATAATAATAATAATAATAATAATAATAATAATAATAACATTGATAATAATAATAATAATAATAATAATAATAATAATAATAATAATAATAATAATAATAATAATAATAATAATAATAATAATAATAATGAAATACACATGCTGTTGACAACATCGAAAACGCTGGTGTATTTTTGCACATGCTTTATTTTGCCCCTAAACTATGGATTGCTTTCCTTCATGGATGCCGCCATATTTTTCCCAGTGTTGGTACCTCGAAATTGTCCTTTATGAATTTTGTACTTTTGTACAATTTTCGAGTTCTCAACAGTGTTAGACTAAATTAGATCGCCTTGACCTATAAGGACAAACTGAGATATTGCAGTGTGCCTATGCCTTTCTGACCCATCTTCTTATGAATATTAAAGTAAATTATGCAGCGTGAATGGTTTCAATTCACGTTGTCATTTTCAATGGTTTCATGTTACATGCCTACGTCATTGATATATTGGTGCAAATCACCAACACAACTGAGTGCATAACCGTTAGTGTCCCCTTGTTTCCATAATGATGATCCGTAGGAACAATACAACAATTTGGAATTTTCAGCGGTATTTCTGTTTATACCCCAAAATACGTCTCTATCGTAACATATAATCATATTTACATTCAATCTAACTTTTAACATTGCAAGTATAGGAGAGAGCCTGGTGTGTTATGAGACCATAACACAGTAGCCTTGTGTGTTATGGGACCATAATACAAGTGTCCCGCCCACATTCCAATAAGCCACACCCACCTGGGTTTCCGGAACTTAACACCTGCACATGCTGGGTAAATCAGTTTCTGGACGTTTCTCTTAATTTTATGCATTACATTTCTAAATTCCATGTAATTGAGCAGAAAAATTACGAGGGAAATGTAAATATAAGCAATGAGGGTCGCTTTTGTGTGTATTATGGCATAATGACGCGGGTGATTGATGCTGGCATCGGGCCAGGAGCACTGGCGTGCGCCACGCCCACGATGTCAGCTTTAATCACGCGCGTCATTATGCGATAACTCACACAAAATCGACCCTCATTTCTTAAATACATACAAAAAGAGGTATTCACATTTTGCTGCATTAACTGCAGACTTGCTCTAGACCCCTGGGTTGCCAGGCAACAGAAATACGCCTTTGCCATGATGAGGGCACTTTTACCTGTTATGTTCCTGAACCATCCAGAAAGACACCTTTTCTACCAAACAAGTAACTTTTCTAAATATGTTTAGCACCTTGTATGTTATAAGACCTAGTGAATGACTTTTCGTCAGCAATAGTGGTGGTCTGGGTTGGTTTAATTTCTTGACATACAACCTTTTGTTCCCACAATGCATGTTTGTAACACCTAGCAACCCATGCAATTTGAGGTCAGCAAAGCACATTACATTACAGTGAACCTGAAAGTTTCGCCTGCAAATGCAGACGATTTTTTGAGGAATTATCATCTAATCTACCTGCAGTACATATTATCATCTTTCAAATACGCCCAGGAGTTATAAAATGAATGTTTAATGCTTATTTGGCAACACATAGAGAGGTTAAATTTAGGTTTGCTAATTTCCCATTTTAATCTGTAGAGAAAAAGTGAGGGTCATGGAAAGTGACCACAAGCTGTGGACGGTCAACCATGAACAGGATGGGCAGCCCCACCTTGAAGCGAATTTAGAACTAACCCAAATATAGACTATTTGCTTCTTCGAGTTGTTACTTTTATCATAGAAGCTCACTTGGCCCTGCTCAGCCTTAGTCCATGGAACTGCCCTCTTTGGTGTCAAGTTCTTTGCTACAGCCTAAGTCCCAGCACAGGATCTCAGTTAACATGAATATCTCCTATTATACCAGAATATATGAAATATATGTGTGCACGCAAGTGCGTGCGTGCACATATATGCATGTATGTACGTATGTATGTACATGTATGTGTGAATGAATGAATGTATGTATGTATGTATGTATGCATGTATGTATGTGTGTATGTATGTATGTAGTATGTATGTATTTATGTATGTATGTGTGTATGTATGTTTGTCTGTGTATGTATGTATGTACATGTATGTATGCATATATGTGCGTATGTAAAGCTTAGTTGATATACAAGTTGTAGACTACTGACTATGCGACATGTAACATGAAATGCAATGACATACCCCTGCGGGATGACCTCCTTGTCATCCCTGCACTACACTGTTGATCACATCCATCTTGACAACTGTAAGCAATATGTTAGTGATGGGGTAAGATATTTTATGTTCGGAACGAGTGGGACTCGAACCTGCAACCTTTGGCACCAGTCGCCTAGCTGAAATGGGAAACGCACATATCCCACTCAATCAAATCCCCATAACTTCTCAAATATGAAGTAATTATGCAACATAAACGGCCAAAAATCATAACGCATTTCACAATGAGTTTTGAGTAATTCTTTTTGTTGTGTAAATGGAGGAACTGATATGAAAGTGGGAAGCAGGCTTTACAGGCTTCGTTTTGTTTAAGAAAAAATAATCACTTTTCATGTTTGTCCAATGGCAATGTCAGTAACGTAAAATGGCATGTTTGCCTGTAAAAGTATGGGCGATCTTCATTTTTGTAGGCTTGGAATTCCTCTATTATGCCAAGTTTTCAATAGTTTTACTCCTCCCTAAAAGCCATACTTTGTCCACAGCCCACTATCATGCCAAATTTAGTTTCGATGTGCTGTGATTGCCAAGAAAACCTTTCGATGAATTTTGGTCGTAATAAAAAAAACATGAAATAAAGAAAGCAAGCCATCAAGCGAGTTTGATAAACTGACCCCCCCAAAAAGTAAGGGAGAAAGAAGGAAAGAAAGGAAGGAAAATAAGAAAGAAAGAAAGAAAGAAAGAAAAAAAGGAAGGAAGAAAGAAAGAAAGAAAAGAATAGAAAGTCACGATCAATATATCTGAGACCTCATTGGTAGAAAAGACTCACGTTGAATGAAAGTTTAGTTGTTTGGTCGGAAGCAGAAAAGGCAAACACAGGGTACGTGTCGTAATGGACCTGCCGCTGAACAGCACGCTGATCTCCGTAGCTCTTTCTCCCACATTGCTTGTGCCAGAGTATGCACGAGATCATTGAAAGGGGCAAAATGAGATCTCCATGGGAATTCTACGGCGTAATCATCATTTAAACGGTTGCAGTCTATTGTCGTTACCCGCTACATGTATAGCATAAAATGCGTGGTGAACGGCAGAACTTCTGAAGAAGCCAAATCTCTTATACTAGCTCAAACGCGGTTGTGTGCCTTTATGTCCTTGCATTTAAGTCCCAAGATAAAAATTACGGAAAGAATTGGCCAAGTAAGAGCGAGCGTTGCATGGAGATTAGCCCATCTATCTAGAGATTTCCAGCTTTTTTTGTACGGGTAAAATCACTTTATTCGAGCTCATAAATTTGGTGGACATGCGCTTACTGGAAGCATCACGGACCAATAAAAGTTAGACAAGCAAACCGTTTTTCATTTTCCCGAAGTTCGCTGCTTGGAAATTAATACCTGAGGGTGGGTGAGTGGGCGGTGATTGCATTTGGTTTTCCTCGGTTATGTGCTGAAAGGCTCTAATTCTATACATTTGAATAACTTGCAACATATTTGAAGTTTTTAGAGTGAACAAAAAATGTATTCGACGTTTTCTTTTTTGGATTGGTGAAAACAGACCACTTGCATTTCATTTCGTGTGTACTATTGCATCAAGTTGTTAAAGATACAATGGAACGGTGACCAATCGCTGTCCATTTAGCAAATTCACTGCATGTTGGTATATGAACATGCCGACGGGTATATGCGCGTCCACGTTTCAAAACACACTAGTGCGCGCATGCCCTTTCAGCGGTTTTCACTAAATACACGGAAAAGAAATACAAAACAAAACAAAACAAAAGCAAAACAAAAAACAAAAAAATTCCAACAAGGAAGAATAAATACACTCCCCGCCAAAAATAAAAGCAAAAACACTCCCTAAAGCCCCCTACCCCAAAAAACAAAAACAAAAACAAAAACAAAACAAACAAAAACACCCCCCCCCCCGAAAAAAGAAAACAAAAAACAAAAAACAAAACAAAACAAAACAAAAAAAAACAAAAAACCCCCAACCCCCCCCAAAAAAAACAAAAAAAAAAAAAACCAAAAAAAAAAAAAAAAAAAAAAAAAAAAACCAAAAAAAAAAAAAAAAGAAAAAAGAAAAAAAAAAAGAAAATGAAAAGGGATTCTGTTGTGACAATATGCTAAGTAGCCGCCTGGCAAAACAAGGTACAAAATACATGCTCAGGAAAAATTACCGGTGATATTAAATGAACCAACAACTTTCAAACATTACCCGGCACGGCCAAGTAGCGTGACATGCATTGATTGCTTAACCTTCCGACCCAAGAATAAACGGGCTTGGTCCTTCCTGTATTTATCTCATATGTCAAAATTGGTACAAAAATATCACATTTTGCATTTTGTCACCCTTATAAAGTGGTTTTTTTTGTTTTTTGTTTTTTGTTTTTGTTTTTGTTATTGTTTTTTTTGGTTTTGGTTTTTGTTTTTTTTTGTTTTTTTGTTTTGTTTTGTTTTTTCTGTAACTGACCAGCATCGCACACATAATCGACAAAATGCACAGGCGCTGTTTGACTGTGCTCAGCATGCAATTAATGTCACACTTAAAAACGTTCGATTTGTTTGTCAGGCTTCAAATTGATTAAATGTTGTATCATAAAGGCAAGAGTGCCAATATGATTAATCTTCAGCATTTTGCAGTGTTACAACTTCTTTCTCACATGGAACCTAAAAAATTAAGATTGAAAACGTTACACATATTTTGATGCTCACACCTTCAAAAATCAATTTCGAAATATCTTGATGTTTTTGCGATGAATTTTAAAATATTTTTCAAGTCTATACCTGAATATTAAAAATGTAAAAATTTTGCCACCACCATGCTTGATATTTGATTTCAGTTAAAGAAATGAAAATCTCGTTAAAAAAACAGATTCTTATATCAATTAAGTTTGTATAAGCTGTGGTTTCAACTTGTTTGTTCGTTCGTTTGTTTGTTCATTTTATGTGTGTGTGTGTGTTTTGTGTTAATTTGAGTGAAGAAATCACCATATTTCTTCTCAATATTTCATCCAAGTTGGATTTTTTTCAGAAAGTATGAGCACTAAATCTTCGCTAAATTGATAGTTTCATTTTTAGTCGCGCTGCCTAGCAATTCAGCTGACCTTATATGCAGGCCAGTCGTCCGTCGTCTGTCCGTCATTCGTCCGCTCAAATTTACATTTTTGACTTCTCCGAAACTGTTGGCCGAAATGTATGTATATTTTTTACTTTCAATGAGTCTCTTGGTCAGTTTTCTGGCACATCTTAACAGATCTTTTTGGAAACCCCTCGGTCAATTGCTTTGAAATTACATGGCCTCACTTGTTGGTACCCCGAGGCTTTAGTTGCTGAAAAGGTGTTGCTTTCATTAAATCTGTGTATGAACAGAAACTTCTTGTTTTTCCTCAAATACTATATTCTTTCTTTCTTTCTTTTTCTTTCTTCTTTTTCTTTCTTCTTTTTCTTTCTTTCTTTCTTTCTTTCTTTCTTTCTTTCTTTCTTCTTTTTTTCTTTCTTTCTTTCTCTCTTTGTCTATATACTCACTCGCTCCTCATTCATTTATTTATATATTCATTCATTCATTCATTCATTCATTCATTCATTCATTCATTCATTTATTCATTCATTCATTTATTTATTTATTTATTTACTTAATTTCGGTGTAAATTTTGTGGTCAGTTTTTCTCTGACACTTTTTTCGGAAAAAGTATTAAACTTGGCATTGTGTTAGACCCAGTAGTGAAGTTGTGCATATTGTTAGCACCACTTATTATGTTACAAATATGCAATTAGGGAAAATTTTAATTTTAAAAGCTCCAGATCTTCAAACCTGTTACGGATAGACACAAAATTTATAGAAGCATACACAGGTTTGTGACACCTGCCAATCTAATGGACAGTGAAAAAAAAACTGTAGCATTTTACATTTTGCTAATTAGGGGTACTTGAAACATTTAAAATTTGAATATATCCAAGCTTATTGTAAATGCAGGTGCAATTCAACTTTAATTTGTAGGTTTAAGACACAGCCGCAGCCAATGAAACATGGACCAATTTTGTAGCATTTTGATTTATGCCCAATATGTATGTACACAAAACTGAATTCCTGAATTTCTTCCAAAGTGTTAGAGAGACCGCATTCTAACTTCAATTTGTAGGTTGGCGACATAGCTGCATTCAATGAAACTTAAACCAAAGTTGTAGCATTCTTATTTATGCAAATGAGGCGAATGTACAAAATTTAAATCTAAAATAACTTCAAACTATAACAGATAGAGGTGCCATTCCCATTTCAATCGAAGAGTTTCTTACATAGCCGCATCCAACAAAACATGAACGAAAGTCATAGCACTTTAACTTATGCAAATTATGTGAATAAACAAAATTTTAATCTGGAATAACGTCAAATCTATACATATAGATGTGTTATTTCTACTTCAATTGGAAGGTTTGTGACAAAGCCACATCCAATGAAACGTGAATCAAAGTTGTAGTATTCTTATTTATGCAGATGAGGTGAATACACAAAATCTAAATCTGAAATAACTGCAAAAATATTACAGTTAGAGGTGCCATTTCCTCTTAAATCGATAGGTTTTTATATAGCCGCATCCAATGAAACATGAAACAAAGTCATAACACTTAAAGTTATGAAAATTATGTGAATAAACAAAATTTTAATCTGGAATAGCTGCAAAACTTTTACAGATTGAGGTGCCATTTCCACTTTAATTCGTATGTTTGTGCCATGGCCGCACCCAATGAAACATGAACCAAAGTTATAGCATTTTAATTTTGTGCAAATTAGATGAATAGACACACTTTAAATCTTGAATGACTTCAAAATGATTATAGACTGAGGTGTCATTCAAACTAAAGTTGTTAGATTTGTGGGATAGCTGCATCCAATGATATCGGCACTGTTCCGGTGGTATCGGCACTCTTCCGGTTTCATCGGTAATTATGTTGATGAGGAGTAAAACTTTCTGCAAATGTCGTTCTTATTTTTTCTTTGTGTATTGAAATGTACAAATCGACCCAAACATGAGACAAAACTTTATAGCATGCTTTGTAGACGATATGAAGTAATCAACTCGCACTGGATACCATATAGCAGAACTCGTTTGCTTCGCTCATTGGTTCTGTTACATGGCATCCAGTGCTCGTTGATATACTTCATATCAACAAAGCATGCTATCTCTCTCTCTCTCTCTCTCTCTCTCTCTCTCTCTCTCTCTCTCTCTCTCTCTCTCTCTCTCTCTCTCTGTGTGTGTGTGTGTGTGTGTGTGTGTGTGTGTGTGTGTAATGTTTAGTGAAGACCCTACACTCCTGCACAGATCAGGGCCCTGTTTAGCAGGCAACTGTTTCTCATCAGTAGGTTTATTTAGTAAGCAGTGTAACCACAAGTGATACAACCTGGTACATGTAATATATAATAAATTATTCTGGATAAGGCTCATTTTAGTCAAACAGCCGACGAGACTCAGGGCAAGCACGCAACAAACACATTAGCAGCATATATCAACATATATCACTCAATGATCAAAGTCCGCCATACAATTACCGAATCCATTGCCACATCAAAGTCGAGGATCTCATTTAGCTTGGAATGAAGTGCCTTGCTCACAAAAATTAACGCATGACTCCATCGTCCGGTGAAGAAAAAAGAAAAACAACAATACAAAGTTCCAAAAGCCCCCTGTTGTGAGAGACAAGGTGTCCTGTTAATATAGTCCTTTCAGAGCACTAAAATATATTTTGTAATACATTTAGCTGTATGTTAAGACCACCTACAATAGGATGTATGCACATTTAAATGCGGTCCTACTCTAACACCTATTGAGCAAAAGAGGGAGCCACCTGCATCAGGGCAGATACATGTATTTAGCATGGTCGAAAATATTTTCTCAATAAAATAAACAAAATTAACACAGAATGATCTTAAGAAAATGTATAAACATGTATTTGAAACATAAAAGATGCCCAAATTGACTAGAAATTGGCTTTGTTTTGGTTGAAAAGGTGTTATTTATGGATGTTTATGTAGTATAAAACACAAATCTGCCCTGATCATAGTGGAATCATCAGTTTGTTGCCCCAGCAACACAGGAAGTGGGCAGGACCGCAGTTAAACATGAATGTCTCCTATACGAGTCCATTTTCTTTGCTGATGGTCAGGCCCTAAATAGTAGGTCGTATTATATTGACTGACGAATTAAATAAAATAAATCAAAATGGCTAAACGAATGAGCGAATGAATAGATGATTGATTGTTTCTGTGTGTCAACGATCAAGTGTTTGAACGACCGAATAACAAATAAATAATAGACACATATTGATGAAATGAGGGAAAGGCTGACGGATGAACAGATAGATAGGTAGATCAATGGATGGGTGGATGGATGGATAGATACATACATACAATACTATTGTATTAAGTTATGGTCGTCATTGTTCCAATATTACTGGTACCAGTGTTATTGAGGATGAATTTCATTTTCTGTTTTTGTGTTAAAAATATAAATCTCTCAGGAAAAATATTTCTCTCAGATTGTAAATATGACAGCAAATGTCTTGAATTATGCAAACTAAGGATAATAAGATACTTGCAAACTTTGTTTTGTGTACATAGGAAGCTTTAAAGTTGCGCACTGCAGAAAAACCAGAAATTGATTAGGTGCCACATTCCAGCATATTCTTTCTCTACTGCTGTACCACCCAAGGGCTTGATTTATTACTATTGTTATATAGGCCGCAGGCCTGAAATTGCAGTATTAAGGTTCAATTGACTCACTGTATGGTTGCTAAAGAATATGTGCCTCTAGTAATACTGGCAACAGTACATCGCCAAATAAAAGACCGCGGAAGCGCGACCTGAAAGACAAACGATTTACGTTCCCTTGCATTTGATTGTACTGTTGGCATTTCTTGATGGATTACAAGCACTTTGCCGGTAGGTATCACCCACCGCTCAATACCTTACTTTTTAACAGCTTTATTTGCATAATTTGATTGTGTTGTTGTAAGTGCATACAACACTTCACTCAGGTTAGGAGTGAGCGTGGCACACTCTGACTTTTATGACAGAAATGACTTCTAATTGTGCCGTGAAGGTATATGAATATTGTTATGATCAATTTGCTAAGTGAACGATGTAATACAAGATAAGAAAGTTTGTACAAGCATCACATAACAAACTTGCTTTCATAACGATACAAAGGGTGCTGAAATAAAAAAGAGGCTACGTTTTGTCTGTTTTTGTATTTTTGTGGGAATCGGTAATAATATGATCCTAGTGGTGATCAATTCTCAATCTTCCCAGTGCCCTGACAAAGTAATTTTAAAGGCAGAAATATAAGCTTAAGTCTTCTAATATCTAGCACAGAATCTACAGGGAGCTACCATTATCATTGTCTGGAGAACCTGTTGTATTGATCTTTTAGTGTAGGGTTATTGAAGTATAAATATGTTTGAATCAAATCATTATTCCATTACTTCATTTTTCAAACATTGCATATGGCTTTGGGTCTCAAAACGGGTGTTCAAATTGTAATATGTTATGGTACGTTCATAATGTGATGAAAATCTAACGTTCTTTTGGCTTAAGCATGTAAGATTAACGAAAAAAAAAAGGTGCGGTACAAACAGTTGTATTAATAGACCCTTCATCGTCTATCATTTTATGGGCAGTAACATGTGTTAACGAATGCAGTCCCCCTTACCCTTTATTTTTTCTTCATGAAAGTAATGTTTGAATGAGAGCATCGGCGATGATCTGCCAAGCTCAGAATTTTCTGGTTAACACGTCTTAATTTTAATTTAACACATTTATTTAAACGAGATCACCGTATAATACATCAACATACAAATGCAGAGGGACCTCCAGATATCGAGGGACAAAGCAATATATACAAGACTTACAGGAAAACACAAATGTTACCAAAAAACTACTGAAATAACTATATATATATATATATATATATATATATATATATATATATATATATATATATATATATATATATATATATATATATATCCTAACAGGCAAATGAAGATACTCCAATCGAGTGTCATTACCACCAAGTTAAGAGATACATTAATCCTTGAAATGTCTGAAGCCAACAATGAGATTTTCAAGAGCCTCATATATAAATTATGGAATTTAAGGCCTTTTAAAAATGGTTGCCGCTCAATAGAAGAATCTGGGCCAGTCTATCACTAGCGACATGAACGATAAGCTCGGGGCGAACCGCAAGAAGTATCAACGGAATAACGGAGTTATATTTTTTCTTCTGCAGGTATTGTCCTTTGGACATTAAAGTAGAAAATGCTTCGCATCTTCAGTAGGTTAAGAGAATACACAAGCAGGTAGAGGAATAGTATTGATTCTGTAGAGGTCTTAATTTAGTTTAGAGAATCCCGGACGCAATTGTGGTTGTGGCATATGTTGGTATATCATTGCCCTTGAAGGTAGTGATCAGGAAATAAGTCCGTAGCTAGAAGTGTTGTTTTTCATCTACATTCATGGATCCTATTGATTGAGGGGTTCTGACCTTCCATAAAGTTTAGGTTCAGATGCCTTACCAATAAAAGCCGGTGATATTTCCTACATATCTTAGTTCCAAATGATGAAGCATTTAGAAAGAGCCTCATTTGCAAGACAAAAGTGCGGGCTTTCCGCCGGATCTTGGTCACTGACGTCACAAACGCAACGTTTTTCCCAGCCAGGGTGTGGAACCAGTAATGCAGTTATGCAATGTACTTAACTGCATTAGTGCGAATCAGGTGGGAAGTCATTTACTGATATTACGCAAACGGCAGTAGGAATTCCTCGTTACTCTCTGCAGCGCTTTTGTACATGTGTTTAACAATAATTGTGAAATTATGGGCTTTCTCATTCTGTATCATGTTGAGCCTTTGGTTCGGCAGCCTGAGAAAATCACCAAAATAAAGTAGGCTCAGTGAATCCGCAGGGCACGAATCTATGCACGGCGAAGATGTGGGTCCTTTGGAAATTGAACCAGGCTCACTGTGGAACCGCTGGCGTTGCTGCACCCGCCAGCAACACAACGACCCATTCTCCGCGGAATACATAAACACGCTGATTAATGGTCGAATCAGTAGCCTTTAAGCCTGAAAATTGGTTCAAACGTATTTATTGATAAAAACAATCGGGAAACAAGGCAGTGCCCTCTGTTAATCCCTCTTGTACATGAAAAGAAAGTGGGATTACACAATTCACAATAATGAAGGATAAGATACAGTATGTAGGAATACATCACATAACTAGGAGTAGGACAGATAGGGTGGCAACGCCGTGCATGGTAAAGAAGGACAACTCTTGACGCCGTACAGTTAGCTATAAAGAAACTGAAGTACGTTTACCAATACATAGCATACATTATACATACAATATAATAGGTCTGGTTACTTTGCTGCCATTAGACATATAATACACCATAAAGCTTTAAGTTACTGCTCCAGGTCTGCCCGTAGTTTTAATGAAATCCCAGACAGCTTCGAAAATAATCTTGTTTTGCTCCATGTTTAACAGTGTATATTTTGGAACCAAATAATAGAGTATGAATAGTGAAAGGGGCAAAGGAGATGGTTATGCTGTGTAACAACTTTCGGTGTGTGGTGTACAAATTACACTCGCAAAAGAAATGGAAAAAGTCTTCATTACCATTGCCACAGGCACACAGAGGAGAGTCTTTAATACTTTTTCAAACAGATCATAATTGAGCTTGCTGCATCCTATGGGCAAACGAGCATGAGATACAGCAAGCCTTCTTTCACCTTGATAATATAAAGGGTTGACAGGTTTGATGTCACGATCTAACCTTTTCTAAAAATCGGCCAGGTCCTCAGTATGTCGAGTTGATAGAGGAAGACTGTTCCATTGTCGAACGACAGATGGAAAAAGGAAGAACTAAAGTAATTTGCTCGAGTTTGCACTAGAGATATATTTTTAATTGATCTAACATTATGTCTATTGCGTTCTTGAACAGTGTTTGAGACTTTGTAAAATAATGAAACAGGACGATAGTTACTTTTTATCTGTCTGCTGGACTTTTTTTGTAAACAGAACATACATTTTACCACTTTCATGATGTTTGGAAAGTAAGCTTGGTTAAAAGAAGTTTTTAATATTTCAGTAAGGTAGTTTTAGATTCGAGGCAGCTGTATACTTGAGCTCCATAGCTCCTATACTCTCAGAACGTGTGGCCGAAGTTACTGTTAATGAGGATTAAACTTTCGTGACATTATCTTCATTAAAGGCTATATCCTGTAATCTAGAATGAATACGATCTATTAACTCTGGCAAGAAAGGTACATCGAGGTCGGGCGAGTTGTGCATTGGCTGGCGAAATAGATATTAAATAGTTCACATTTCTCTCGGTTCCAATATGTTGTCTGATCATCCCCAAAAGATGAGGCGTATGGTATGGTCATTTTTAGAGCCTGGAACGGAATTTGAAAGACTCCACCATTGCTTCAGATCTTTTTATGCATCATCGAATTTAGAAGATAATTCTGAAACATTTAACCGACAGAGTGTTTTCGCATCCTTTCAGAAACACCATTATCCCTGGAAACCGTAACGCCGATATTTCGGCATAAAATTTTCACATGAATGAAACCTTAAGGTGTCCAGCATAAAAAAAAGGTACTCTTCCTTTTTTTTAACAAAAATAAAGTATCAATAGTCAACAGGTATTCTTAGCGTGCTCTTTATCAGTCTCATTATTTGTAAACAGCTTACACTACTAGACGGAGAGAAAGGAGTACTGGCGGAAGGCGAATTTTTATTTCGTGTACTGGCGCACTGGAAGCCCATTTATATTTCTTTGCCTTTGATTGTAGAGTGAGCATTTCTTGATCGATCACAAACACCGCGGATGTACATATTACCCACCACCCAATTTAGTACTCGTTTGGTAGCACCTTTTTTAATATCCAATTTAATTTATTATCATATTTTGCGTAGTTTAATTTTATCCTTGTAACTGCATACAACACTCTGCTCAGGTCAGAATTGAACGTGAGAGCCTCTAGGGCTTGTAAGAGACACGGAAAGGCGTTCTTGTTGTGCCTGGTGGGTATAAATATCACTTTGATCAACTTGCTAAATATACGCTGTAATATAAGATGAGAAAGTTTTTGCTTCAAATTCAAGCGTTACAACATTGAACGAAACTTACCTCCATACAGATACAAAGAGTGCTGAATTCAATAGGACCACCGTTTTTTTTTTTGCAGAGTCGCTAATATCATGATCTTGGTGGTGAACAATTCTAAAGATACTTGGTGGCTTTACAAAGTGGTTTTAGAGACTGAAACATAAGCTTACGTCTTGCAATATCCAGAACAGAATCTACAAGGAGCCACTATTATCCCATTACTTCAAATGTCGAACACCGTGTCTTGTACTCCGTCTCAAAACAGGCATTCAAATTGCAATATGTTATGTACGTCTACATGTGCAAAACACTCTCACCGTTACGGCGGAAGTAATGAGTTTTGGATCATAAAAAGTCTCTCACATAATCTATATAACTTACAATAACAATCTATGATTTAAAACATGTTGCATGCATGCGTGTATCGTTGACTGATTATGAAATTGAACTTGGACCGTTTTAGTATTCGATAAGCAAACGTGTCCAATCAACTTTATTGATTGATGCTAATTTGATTCTCTTTCAAATTACCCTTTACGTGCTGTCTCAAGTTTGCCGCTACTCCTGAAGATCAATATTGTCATCAGATATGATATGAATGAGAATTTAACGCCCTATGGGCTTTAAAACATGTATACCGTGTCCTGAAGTAACAACATCCAAAGGGTGCACCACACACATTTTAATTAATTAACCCTTTACTGCCTACCATCTTATGTGCGGTAACATGTTTTAATGAGTTCTGTTTCCTTTAAATTTGATTTTTATCTTATTAAAGGTTCTCTTTTTGAATGAGAGCCTCCGCAACGACCTACCAAGATAATATATCTTTAGTCAACACCTCTTCTCCTTCTTTAAAGCAACGCCATAATCCCTGAAAAACATCGCCGATGTATCGCCATGCGTTTTTTCCCATAAATGATACACGAATGTGTCCATCATTTTTTGTCAGCAAGAATGATATGTTAGCAGTCAACCATTTTTTCTCAGTGCACCCTTATTAAGTCTTCAAAGGGTCAACTCAGGCACATAGTTTATACAGGGCTTCTACATCTGGACGGGGAAAAGGGGTACAGTCACTGGGGGAACGGGCCTTTTTATTCAGTGTACATGTTTTTGCGTACTGGAAACCTCTTCATTTTTTATCATCCATACTAGCCATCATTTCTAATGTTCTATTTTCCGTGCGACGTGCTAGGGTAAAATTATTACTTGTACCAGCGTACTATCTTGGGCTCCAGCCCCCTTACCTCCTTTCTCCTAGGTTCAGGAATTATCAGTGAACAAGACGGTAGAATATCTCAAAGCCAAGTGTAATCCATCACCGGGACAGTCCGGCCCAAATGTAACTGATAGCCGCCAAAAGAAGGACATGTCCTGAGCTAAAGAGCCTTAATTCAAAGTGTAAACTGCCAATTATATAGAAAAGAACATATAAGGTTAACTGCCAATCACTGGCAGGACCGTGACAGCCCAGTTCGAAGCAGGCCCTCAGTTATCGAAATAACAGTTCCGCACAAAAACAGATATAGCAAATGTGAGGTAAAAGAGATTGAATTGAAGGTAACACAGCCAGCTTTCACTTAAACTAGTTGATTCGAAGGTAAATATGCCACAAATACTAGCAGTTCAGCTATTGTTGGAGCTCAAATTGCAAATCTCGCTCAAAAATATTGATTAAAACGGCAACATTAATTTGGCCTGCGTCCAGGCAAACAGCTTGGATTAAAACTCAAACTGCTACCCTGCGGCACAAGCAGTTGATTCAAGGTTTCATCTGCGAGGATCTAGCAGAACAGCTTAGGTTGAAGCTCAAAGTTTCGAAGTAATTAAAACAACTTGATCCAAACCGGCAAACTTTAATATACTGAACAATTTGGGTCGTACCCCAGGTGTTGACCTATGTAGAAATAGTTTGATTCAAGGCTGATGCTGTCAGGTTCTTGCAGAACAAAGAAGAGTCAGAGTTTAAACCTTAACTGCAGACATTATTAGAACAGATCGTTTAAAAGCATGAAACTTTTGGCGAGGAATATGTTATGCGCATTTGTTCCCCAGCAACTATCCACTCGCAGAAGAGTTTGTTACATGTCGGAACTGATCACCGGAAACACAGCAGTTCTGTGTTTAACATCAGTTACCACTAGGAGACCAAGTTACTTCAATCTGTAGCCTGTTGGTCTCAGTCCCTACACTACCAGCCACCAGCTGATAAATATGACCAAAATTTTCCAAGACAAACCGACAGGCAATGGACGGCAAATTTTAATACCATCTACATTATTTTTCTTTTCAATTTTGCATTTATGACCAATAAAAATACAGTAGAGTCTCCAATAAAGACCATGACCGCAGAGAGACCATTTCTATACTAAGACCACCAATTAACAGTATCGTTTTTTTGTTTATCCGCATTTAAATTTTACCCCCAATTGAGAGCACTCCCTACAAAGACCACATTTTCCCTGTCCCTTAGGTGGTCTTGATAGGGAGATTCCACTGTATTATAATATTTTAGAGAAAACGTCATGATTACTCAACTCACAATACAGTTATAAAGACCAACTGCAATGCACAAGCAGAACAGTTTGCTTCAATCTAAATAATGATCCTTTGCGTATTACGGAAATACAGGACGAGCCAAATTTTGCATCCAGGCTCATTCGATGGGTCCAGCGGGCTGTGTGCACTGAAAGATCTCATAATGTACCGCGGAAAGTTTGGTATCGCTATCAGTAAAATACAAGTTAAAATCGAATTCATATTGGTACACTTCCTGTTGTAATATAAGCTAGTAGCCTATGCGGGACTCTTCATATGATTTTCTGAGCAGGTAGAAATTGCTTTTGTCCAGTAACAATAAATCTCATTTTTCCCGACAAAACATTTCTAGAAATCAATAGGTTTTAAAAACGACTAACATTTAAAGCGTTTCGAAAAATCAAAGGCGCATTTGATCTTGAAGTGGGCGACTGGAAAACCATTTGAAGGTGTGCTGGATCTCAGAGTGGGCTACTGTCTTTGGCAGGACCTTTTGATCTTTCATACCAGGGGAAGCCCAGTAGCTTAACTCTTTCAGTGTCAACTGCGACTTAAGTAAATCCACTTCACACGAAGTGCTCTGAATTATAATACAAATGTTGGAAAGAGGTTGCCTGTGAAAAGATCTTTCATTCAAGTACCCCCATGTCCGTTTTTACATAAAATATAATAGTCCAGGTCAACAGTTTTTTCGGCGCGCTTTTGGCGCAATGCGCTCCGAGCGCGCCGAGAAGAGCTGTTGACTCTGTCCAAAAATCTGGCACTGAAGGAGAAAATGCTGTGCCACATGAAACTTTATCACCTGGTGAAGACATAAAACCTGGAAACCAATCTTAAATAATGGGCAATTTGCCTGAGAGAGGCCAAATATAGCAAGCAGCTGACGGTTACCCCATCGTAAACACATTATTATGGCATTCAAACGTCCATTGCATTTTTTGAGCTACGGCGACTTTTCGTTGAATATGCACCCATTGTCGTGTTTCAAGTTTGCTTGTAATAATATGCTTTCACGGCGACACAGTTGAGAAGTAAGGAGTTTGAGCATCTGTCCCAGGACCAAATTGAACTAGAACAGTCGCTGCCGATAGACTGGATACCCCCGCTCAGATGCACATTAATCTCTGCATCGACTGACCACCCGGAAGGCAGGTGTAAGACGTGGTCATATAACACATGTGATCTATGAATGGAGACACAATACGCCACAAATGCGTCTCGAGACGGGCAAATCGACTGCAGCCAACAACAATCACCTTGCAATTGGAAGTATCTGGATGCACGTGCAATTCCCGCTTTCCTGCATATATACACATTAAGCAGTTACTGTTTGAGCTTGGAAATTGTATTGGGAGTTACATACATAAAATTTTGTCTATATAGCTTCATGGATACAAGGCAACAAGCAAAAGTCTCCCTACGATAAAAGATATCTAGTTGCGTCTTAAATGTGTCCCTTCGTGCATGTCTCCACATCATGATTGTGTAGCTAGTGTACCAAGTCTAAAAGAAATCCATACAGAAATGTAAGAAGAGTTGCCTACACAAGATTCTATCTTCAGAATAACGAATACTTGTGGGCAGGACTGTTCATTTGGGGACACTTTGATCTCTAAAACTGGAGAAAGAAAGATATCTGATGCCCAAACACACATTAGAATAACAGTCAGTAAAACAGATCAGTATACACATATATTAAGAAAAGTATGTATTTTGTTTCATGATCAAATACGTCAAAAAGAAAAAGGGCTGAATTTTATGCAAAGTTTCAGTACTTATCATTAATCTCTCCTAAAAGGAATGTGGGAAACCACCATATAATTTTAATGTCATGCCCAGGTGGCCCCTAGCATGACAAAAACTTAATATTCATATTTAGTGAGTGTCATTATATTTACCTATTTGTAAGTAGAAATAATCAAATATATGGAATAAACATTAACAACGGGGTGTTTTGATTTGATGTTCAGTGTTTTATATATATATATATATATATATATATATATATATATATATATATATATATATATATATATATATATATATATATATATATATATATATATATATATATATATATATATATATATATATGTAGAAATGCGTTTTGTTGGAGATATTATTGGTTCTACATTCTTTGATTCAGTTCTTCATATTCTTCTATTACCTGGCCAAAAATTGAAAGGTTGCATCGGCTGCACTCTTTTTTTATTCTTTCTTTTTTGTGGGGAAGGGCGGTAATTCAACTTTAATATTTATTTGGATTATGGGCATTAGATATTTGAGACTAATGACTAAAATATGTTCTTTTTATATTTCTGAATCTTTTTGAAAATGTGAAAAGTGCAGTGGTTCTGGCTACATAACAATACATTCACAAAACCAAAGGTTCACAAACAGAATTAAAATATAGATCATGAATGGAGCTAAATTCTTAACAACAATCTAAATTTGGAAAATCCGACAAAATTTACATGTATCTTGATGTTTTATTTTCCCAGCAAGAACTTGAATCTATCATCTCTACAAATTTGGAAAAAGTAGTTACGAAAGTTGCCACTGTGAGCACTCTCTAATGATACAATTTTGAGCAGGGCATCCCCACTATGAAATGCACAAATGTAAAGCGAAAAGACAACTTTGCAGTTGGAAATATCTGCTGTTAGTTGGCATTCCTTCCTTCCTGAACACCAACATCTGCCTCGTGTCTAATCACTGTGCAGACTTTGATAATAAGACATACTGAAGTAGGAGCACAAGTGGATTAGGCTACACTTCTCATTGTACGTACCATACGAAGCCAGCTGTACTCCGGCAAAGAGAAAACAATGCTAGCCAAGAACGCCATTGTTGTACAGTCAGCATATGGTCAGGTTGCATTGGCCCTCAAGAGTATAAGTGACTACTCTAGCTGAATTTGCGTGCGCTTGAATATATAAAAAAGATATATAGAAAGAGATAACAATGCATGCTTTGATGACAATTTTGTACTAACTCTTTCTGGGCCAAATTTGATCTGAAACAACAGCTTTCTTGGGCGCACATTGCGCGCAGTGCGGCCAAGAAAGCTCGTGACTTTGTTGTCTGAGCAACTGTAGGCTTCCTGCTAGATGAATGAAATTTCAGTTTACAAAGAATATGAATCTAGGATCGTTATGTTTATTCAGAACCGATCGACCTTTGTTGAAATTGACAATAAATCAATGAATGAAAAGGTCAACCGAGACACTATGACGATAGCTCATTCACTCTGCCATATGTTAAACTAACATTTGTCAGATCTGCAGGATAACTAAGTTAAAATTCGTGTACATAATAAACCAATACATGAAAAGATCAACTGAGACACTATGACGATAGCCTATTCACTCGGCCATATATTCAACCTCACCTTTGTCAGATTTGCAGGTTAACTTAGTTAAAATTCGTGGTGTATTAGACGAAAAACGCATGTCATGGTGCTACATGCAAGTCTATGGTCTCTGAATTATTCTGCGTTAAGCGGACACTGCAAGATAGGAAGGAAAGAAATATTGGGAGGGGGGGGGACTAAAAACGGTATCTTTAACTTGTGAAAGATTTCGGCAGTGTAAAACAGGAAACTTTGGTTGAGTCAGACAGGTAACACTCTGTAAAATGTTCCTGCCTGGCAAAAGTAGATATTAAATCATTCTCGCCGTAGTCGCTTATGAGTTTATCAAAGATAGTCTCGGGCAACAGCATATAGCGCTTACAGACGGAGCCACCATGGCAAAGGAACTTACCGCATAACACGCCACTTCCTGTTGAACAATCAAACGAGCTAGTTTTGTTTACCTCCAGGTGCCTCCACCTTCACCTGTTGGTTGCTTGGCGGAAGTGTATGCTTGGCTATATCTGTTGTTACCAGATATGCTACTGCAAAACTACACCCAGACGTCAGACTTAGCATGGATGATAATTGACTCACATTAACTTTCTGTTGCACACCTAAACGATCAGTAGTAGTAGTAGTAGTATTTTAATTGGAGATAGAACATTTTTATCGGTTACCTGAAAATAATAGTATCCGATTATTATAGATCTATATGGCCGTGGTATATAATAACAATTTTGGCGTTGAGTTGAAACAGAGAAACACAACGGAGACTCGTTTGCAGGTTGGAGAGAGAGGGGGCGGGGGATGCCCCTTCCTTCTCTACCCAGTCACCGAAACTATCACACGCCATCTTCATACATACATGTAGGGGTAACAGATTAAGTCTAATATGATTATTGCGCAGAGAGAAGACCGCCTGACGCAACCGACAATACGGAAGCGTTAAGGCGAAGTAGACATTACTCGATCGCTTCAAGCATCAGGCACCTTATTTCCCACACTGCCAAGCTTATAATTCCCCGAACATTGAGCTCAAGATAGGGTTCCAACTTATTTCTCATCCTTGTCGTGCTTATGTTCTTCTTTAGTCCTCCCCGCGCCAGATTAAACTTCTCCAACAAGCCCTGACGTTGACAGATCATTATGGCAATTGGTGTCAAAGTATGGAAATCGCCACCACAAGGCATTCTTCAAATTATGACAACGCATTGACAAAATGTACCAATTTGAATGAATCGATTTATCCAGCATTATCTTGGGTTATATAGTGTACTAACAATAAACGACACGAGTCGTTTGTGTTGCCAGACAAAGTGCCAAAAGAAAATGGAGGTGATCAACTTATATCAGGTCCACCTCCGTCAAAATGATTGGCGGAGTTGAAGAGGCTGCAAAGTGCTCATTAAGGGAAAAAATCCTATGAGACACAGGGCGGCACGAGTGAAGTTTAATCTGTCGAACTCCGTGTCGGCAGGTGCGCTCTCATTTCGTCAATTTTCGTCTTTTTATACTGAGTACATCTTTTACCCATTGCATCAATTAACACTTCGCTACTCAAGTGGTGGCATTTCAAGGAACTCTGTCCGCATTGAATAACGTTGCCTTGGAAAATGGTTACATATCCGTGTAACTTGCTGGAATCAATAACTTCCCCCGACTTACTGTTCAAGGTAAGTGTACTCAGGTCTCCATGCAAGTTGATGACTGTTATATTTGGGGCAATATGATCGGGAAAGGGTTATAATGACAGCGAGGCATCTTTAGGTCCAATTGTGAAATATCACAGAGGCCGAAAAATATTTTAACCAAAAATTTAGTTCGCTGGTTTTGCTTTCCTTGCCCTCAGAAGGTAAAGCTTAGTGAGCAAGGTAGAATATCATTTTTAGATAGATGCATTTATCAGCACAATTGTTGTCTTATCACGCGGGTCACTGGTGGCTTGGGAAAGACCGTGATGTGGTAAATACAAAAGACCCCAGTATATGGGACAGAATATCCACCACCCAGGGGACAGCTGTCAACCACTCTGTGTAAGGACGTTTACATTACACCTGGGAGCAGATCGGAAACGCAAATCACTCAGGATTGACGAATCACGTTTGTGAAATGGACTTTATTGACTGCACTACGTGTCCTGGAGCGGAGTTTTTTGTCAAAATCAACAGAAAAAGAAAAGCGACATACAAGCACTGCTACAAAATGTACAAGCACAGCACACATTAAAAATAAGGACATGCAATGCACTGTTACAGAACGTGCAACGCGTACACCACACTCCTCAAAATATATACATAGTGAAATGTACAATCTTGCATTCTTTACGAACATACAATTACCACTGTTGCGATCCAAACATGCTATTATGATCTAAACGTACTCCAGCTGAGCAGAGGGAATATTACCCAAGTCACACCAAAATTTGCGAAATTAATACTCTAAAGGTCTGAGTCTTATTACTGTACAGCTTTGAGCATAAGATTCCACCGTTCTTATTACTTCAGTGTCTTGCAAACCCACGATCAAGTTAAATAAGTGTGCTAACTTAAGAATCTGATTGTACTCGTGAGTAGCAATACTAAGCAATCGCAAACTACACCCTTGATCAAGACCAGCTTCATCAACGGAGCAGCCATCAGGAACATGTTAAGTGTTTTTTTTTCTCTCATATATATATATATATGTCTGTGTGTGTGTGTGTGTGTGTGTGTGTGTGTGTATGTGTATGTGTGTGTGTCTGCAATATGTATTTGTACATATATATTTGGAAGGTCAGAGTCGGCTTTGTTAGAAAAGCAATTCCAAAAGCTTAAATAAAATATACCTATCATAAGTCTCTGGAAGAGCTGCCGCTACATTCAACTTGAACGGCATTTCACAAAAGAAACGCTCAGTAAAGCCATTTGAAAACTCTAACCCACAGTACATTAATTTAATTCAAACATGTTTATTTATTCTGGATCACCTGAGGATACACAGAGATGCTAAAAAACAGGCTCTCCAGACATAGAGAGACACACAGAATATATACAACACACACAGGACAATACAATTCACGAGATGCTTTATATGTACCTCTCATTGTTACAATATTGTTGAAAAATACACTTTCCTGGATGCTATAAAGTAAATACTCACAAGCAGAGACATGTCGATTAAAGAATGAGTACCAGTTATTGAACAAGAAAGATCCACTATGTCACTAGCTCGGTAACCAAAGAAATGATGATAGTCTTAGCCATAAACCGTGTATGGACGGGATCAACATGGTAATCAATATATGAATCATCTGGAGTCAGAAATAAATTTTTGGATAGCATCAAAGAATTTAATGTTAAGGTTTGCAGAGAGGTCTTTGTTACCACGTGTAAGATACCTGATAAGTATATCACTTGCTCGATAGACTACAAAACTAGGATTCACACCTGGAGCTAGAATATAACAAACCGTTTTTAAAAGGGATTTCCTGGGAACTGAATAATAGGGACATTCTAGGAAAAAATGAAGAATACTTTCGTCTGGATTTAGACATTTACAAGCTGGAGACGGTATTATATTAAGTCTGTGTAGGTGGCAATTTAGTCCGGATAATCCCAAGCGCAAACGAGTGTGTATGATATTGGAAAATGGACTGCCGTGTGAGTAATAAACAAGAATAGGATCTACAGACAATAAAGTATTTTTCAAAGTAGATTTAAATTTGGATAAGGTTGCAGAATGTCTTGTGTCGTCGGGGAGATCGTGCCATAGTTGAATAGAGGAAGAAATGAACGAAATTCCGAACCGTAAGGAATTAAACCTGATTTGTTTTTGGCTGCGTCGGTTTCTTAACTGGACAGTGGGCTGACCATTGTTATTCGGAACGAGATCCGAAAGATAAGCGGGGGTTTGATCATTAACAATTTTGCAAAACATGATTAATTTGAAATATTGGAGTCTTTTACCTAGAGTAGGGCAGCCTGATGCCTTGAGCATAAGATGACGGGGAGTGAGTTTAATGGCTCCTGAACAAATGCGAACTCTTCATACTGAACACACTCGAGGGAATCAGAGGAAGTCTGTGAGCAATTGTCAAAAATTATACATCCATACTGTAAGATAGGTCGTACCATGGATTTATAAAGCCGAATTAGAGTGTTGCGAGATAACCTAAATTTAAGTATGGGGAGGAGAGAAACACGTTTCCTCGCTTTTTCCACGATTCTGGTAATATAGGCATCCCACTGTAGATTATTAGAAAGTGTAACACCCAAATGTGTATGGCTAGTACCTTCTGGTATAATAAAATTGCCAAGGAGTGAAGGCGGGTGATCTGGCTTATTTTCTTTAGTGGGAAGCAAATCAGCTAATGACTTAACAACATTAAAAGATATTTTCCACTGTTTGCCCCATGTAGAGATATGAACAATATCTGCGTTCATCCGACCTGCAGAGGTAACGGGATCATGGATTTTCTCCAGAATGCTCGTATCGTCAGCAAAAAGCTTAATATCATACACAATATTATCAGTTATGTCATTAATGTAAACTAGGAAAAGAAGAGGCCCCAGAATAGAGCCCTGGGGTACCCCTGCCTGTACAGGAAGCAAAGAGGGCGACTGACCACCAATCGTAACTCTCTGAAAGCGATTTGATAAGTAACTACCGATAAACTGGAGTAAAACACCTTCAATACCCAGCTGTTTTAATTTGAAAAGAAGACCTTCATGCCACACGTGGTCAAAAACCTTACTGATGTCGAGAAAAACCATCCTGGCTTCTTTTCGTAGTTCCAGGCCATTATATATATCATGAACGATTTTGATAAGCTGGTTGATAGTAGAGTCTTTTTCTTAAACCCAGAGTTTTTGAGTCAGTAGATCGTTACGAATAAAGTACTCGTACAGAACATTAAATATTCAACGATCGAAAACTTTAAAAACATTACACAGTAATAAAATAGGGCGATAGTTGCCTTTTACCTGTTTATCGTTCTTTTTTAATACGGGCACATATTATATTTTTTCCATGAATCTGGAAAGCACGAAGCAGCAAGAGAGAGGTTAAAGAGTTTTGTAAGTGATGGGCAGAGGGCAGAGGCCAGATGCCGTATTCATTAGGATGAAGTTACCTATACCATCAGGTCGCGTAGCAGAGCTGGGTTTTAGAGATTGTAAAACCTTTTAACTTGGTTTTCATCAATTTGGAATTCACTTAGCCTCGCATTGGTTCTTATGAGAAGTCAGGCAGGGGTATAGGATCGTCTTCATGAGGAAGTTTACATTGATTAGCAAAGTAATTATTGAAAACGTCACATTTTTTCAACGTTACTGGATATTACAGTGCCGTTTTCGAGAAGGGGAGGTATGGAATAATTGAGTTTGGAACCTAGAAAACTCTTGCTCAGGTTCCACCATTTCTTGGGATTAATGACACAAGAATCCAATTCACTGCGAAGTTTTGAAAAAATATGACCTCATGGAACCACGGAGGGCGCTGACTGCAGTATTGCCCTTCCGTTTATAGAACATGTGGAGTCTTTCAAGAGTATTAAACTCAATATAAGTAAAAGGACGAATTTTGTTGCTAAAACATTTGAAACGTTTCCAAGCACAATTTCTCTGTCTAAGTAACTGTTTAATTTTACAAGTGACCTATGGCTTATCTTTGGATCGTACAAGGACGTCACGACAAGGGATGAAGTCCTTGCATAAGCCGCTAAAAAGATCTGTCCAGAAATATACCACGTCGTTAATATCATCAAAGACCTCGAAACCTGTGTTAAAAAGAGCGTCAAGGGCAGCTATGTTTAAATCTTCAAAATTAGCTTTCTTTAAGTCCCAAATTTTCCTTTTGAAGGGGTGATCTACGCGGCGGGAAATCGAAAAAGTACAAAATACAATTGAGTGATCTGATGTAGAAATGGGTGGTAAGATACCTGAATTTAGAACATAACCTGATGAATCTGTGATCATGAGATCAAGGATACTTTCAGATACATCGTTTACTCTGGTCGGTTCGTTTATGAATTGCAATAAGTTATTTTGAGATAAAACATTGACTAGGCGCAGTCCTAAGTCGCTATCTGAATGATCAGTATTCCAGGACTGGCACCTATCATTAAAGTCACCGGTTTTGATTAGAGTTTTAGGGTTACACTCAAGCTCTGAAGTAATAGAAAGATCAAGTTAATCAATACACAAGTCTCTGTCTGCGGCATATTGCCCTGGTGGGCGGTAGTACACACCTAAGAAAACAAACCGTGTTTGAGTCGAAATTCAACCCATAAACATTCACTGTTGGCAGACTCGAGGTCGGCTCGGTGAGTACAAGGTAAGTTGTCCCTTACATAGATCGCCACCCCTCCCCCAGTACCCACAGTCCTATTAGACTTGTGGCATGATCCTGAAAATGTGGCATTTAATCAACCTGCCGTACAAAAATGTTACACCTATTCCATATTATTGCTTATGGTCTCTGGCCAAAATTTTGCCCTGTTGTGGTCATCTACCTGTGTGCGGTCACCCTGAATCCTCAGGTCAAAGGTCAAAGTTGACCCAAAATTATGGCTCAAAGTATACTTTCATGAGATGCATAGAACTCAGTAACATATGCAGGTTATAATTTGAAATTCACTGTAGGGTTGGTAAATAATATAAGCTTTAGAAAACAGGTAACATATTTAACCTGTATCTGGGTCAAGGTCATTTAAAGTAAGCACAAATGCTGAAATTGATCAAATTTTAGGCAAAACTCCTGTTTTAATAATCCTGGTGAGAATTATCATCATAAACTGGACTATGTTTTGCATTCAAAACATAGATTGGTATCTGTGGAACTAGTTGTCATGCAAAATTATTACACTTTAATTGATTCAATACACCATTTGGCTATTCATTCCAAGGTCACCATCATCAAATGCTTTACTGTAATTTGTCAGAAAAGACGGGTGGCATGATCCTGAAATGGTAGATGTTAATAAATTCATCATACCAAAATGTGGCTCATATTCTGCATTTTTGCTTATGGTCCCATTATAACAGTTTGCCCTGTTGTCCACATATATCTGTGTGTTGTTGCTATGGAAACTGGCAAACAAAATCAGTGTCATTTAGTAACCCTAGGGTTTTCCTTTCATAGTTCCATTCTGGCTGCACACTGTGATGTATGGCCAGATGGACTCTGTGTTTTCGTGCTTTTTGCATGTCCTTCAAAACATATATTAGAACTAGATATTTCAGGTTTTAAAAATGATCACAAATACAAAATAAAAAATATAAACAAAGAAACAATGAATAGTACCTATGATCATTCTATCTGCAGAGCGTATTAAATCAGTGGTCGTAGTGTTCCTTTGACATAGCATACTTCGTTCCATTTGATGTTTAGCCTTACATATATTTTTCTCTGTAACAGGTGTTTGCGATATTCATCAATGATGATGACTTGATGATTTCAGGCGGAGCGCATAGATGTAGATCAGCTTTGCTAGCCATTGCTAATGCATATCCCACTGTCCTATTATCTTGATGTTTTCCATGTCCATGTCCTTCTTTCCAGCATGTGTTCAATATCTTTCATGGTGTTAACTTGATATTTAGTATGACACACATATACATACACACACTCACATGCACGTACTGACACAGATGCACATACAAACACAAATATGCACATCCAGGCACACATATGTGTGTATATGCACATACTATCTTATTCCACTAGCATCTTAAAATAATTGCTGATTTGTAATGCATACTAACACAATTAATTCTTTCCATCTTATTCTTTGCTTATTTTTCAACATGAAATGCAAGTATTTTTGTAAGTATCCAGTGCATTATTTTCAAATAAGATCAAACTATTTTGATCATATTTTTTATGGTATGTTAAAACTTTTAGTTAAGCTAAGTAGACTAACGTGCCTTATATCTATTGCAACAGGAGCAGTTGCAGCAGATTGCACGGAGATTGAGACTAATCCATTTTTACATTTCAGCGTCCAATTTAATTGAAATATGGCTGTTTCCTTCCATGATGAAAATCCAAATAGAAATCATGACCACTGTTAACATTTCATGTATTTTCTATTGATTACTAACTATAGTGGTGTTAGTGGTAAACTAGTTTTCTGTAGATTGCTTCAGCTTTTGGTTATTCTGCTTCTTGGTATAGTCTGCATGTGATAGCTTAACAAGTTTAAAATGACAGAAAGTGATCCTGGTTGAAGTCCACTTAGATTGTTTCCTGAAAAGCGGCCCCGGCTTGATATAGACTGGCATAAATGTGTAATATGTCAGACACTAAGTACTGAAACTCTAAGCATAGCCCGACAAACTGGTGTTGAATAAGCAAGAAGAAAGTATGGAGAACAGTTGAACTGTTGGCAGATGCCCATCGCCTCTCACCACTTGATGTTCTGGAAACTTCTGATCTGGAAGCTTCCATAGCAGCATCTAGATGTCTTGTTGCTTCCCTGTATGATGTAAAAGGAATCTACAAGGATGCACACCAAGACCTTAGTGACTTACGTGTGAAGCTTGTCAATAATGAAACACCACTTCACAAAATACCTCCATCGGAGCCAAGCTTCCTTCAACACGTGAAGCGTGCATGTTTCCAAACAAAAAATTGGATGTCAGCACATGAAGCATGGGCTGAGCCTCTATCACCTGATGGTTGTGGATGGTACAGAGATGGTGAGGAATGGAAGCCAAAGCTCTTTGACTCCATTACAGCAGCTGAAATGCTGCAAGAACTGCTGTGTCTATGTCGTGTCCAGTCTGAATGTAGAATTGACTGTACATGTGTACAATTTGGCATGAGCTGCACAGAAGAGTGTCTGTGTAAAGCTGAAGAAAGTTGTGAAAATGAACTGACACATCAGGGAACAGTCACTGAATCAGGCCCAGAAGACCGATAAATAAGCCCCATGTGACACTGGAAGCACAGATGTGGACAATGGTTATAATGATCTTTGTCTATAATAATGTTGTTTGGTGACTATATTTACCTGAAATGACATATCTGGACAATGGTTATCACAATGACGGTCTTTCTATAATGTTGCTTGGTGACTGTATCCCTTGAAATGAGTCTGGATAAAGGTTATAATGAAGGTCTAGGTCTTTCTATAATGTTGCTAGGATCCCAGACAACATTTTGTTGAAATGACAGATCTGGATAACAGTTACAACAATAATGAATATGTTCTTTGTGATGACAATTGTGGACAATGATTACAATAATGAACCTTTTACTTCACTTAAAATGCCAGATCGGGACATTGTGTATAAAAATGAATCTCTTTCTGTAATGTTGCTAGGTGACCTTATTTACTTGAAATGACTGAAGCTAAGTTCATAGGTCAGTCTGTAATCCATTATCAGTTCTCTTCAGGTATCAACTGAAAATGACTTTATTGTTTTACGAGTGTTTTAGCAGCTAAAAAATTATATTACATGTGTATAATTAGGTAAAATACATAAGTAGAGCCAGAAAAGACTGAACTTCATTAATGCCATGAGCGTGTTTTGACCACCAGCTTATTGCCAGCATAGAGTATAATGCACACCAACGTTAACATTATGGTTCCTGATTACGTCTTGAGCTGTGACTAGGTGTAAGAGATAACATTATAACTTATCAAAAACTACTCATGGGCAACATTTCTGTAAGCCAAAATTTGCGTGCAGTATTTCAGTCAGCCACCCAGCTCCATAAAAAGGGGTACAATACTGTTTAATACAACTTTTTGTACAAATGGGTGCCATAATGTGTCTGTGTCGATTCAGTCGGTGGTGCTGACCCCTTTTAGTTGGTATAGTGGTCCCAATACATAACCAAATTAATTACTTTTACATATTCATTATCATTGTTATTCAAATCACAAAGTACATATGTTTGACAAAAACGAGCATAACAAAGAAAAAGGAAAGAAAATAAAATGATTGCTGTAACAAGAAGGTCAGTTGGTTAAAAGAATAGCTTCACATTCAGCGTAAGAATAGGCCTACCTTTCCCCAGCAAAATTGGTTTGTTTGTTTTGATAGCCTTCCTACCTACGTACCTACCTACCTAAACATGGCAAAATTGGTTTGCCTGGTTTGATAGTGCACCTACGGTACCTGACCTACCTGTAGACGGCACAGTAGACATATTCATGATACAAGCTCTATAAATGTGTATTAGATGTTTGCTCATTTTTACACAAACTAGATAGGCCTATTTCCCCAGCGACCTTGACCTTGGCACATAAAACATATATCCAATATACTGCAAAGAATACAGTTTAACATAATAGTGAACAAAATACATTTTCGGTACATGGCTTGTTACAATTTCATATCATTAAGGTTTCCTTCTTACAAATTATAGCAAAGATTTTGAGAATGGTGACCTTGGAATAAGTAGTCTATGAATTGATAAAATCAATTATAGCTTTAAATGTTTGCATGACAAATTGTTCAACAGATACAAATCTATGCTATAAACATAAAATATGAACCAATTTGTTACAAAAACTCTCATCAGATTTATTAAGAGAAAAGATTACCAAAATTTTTACAAATTTTAGCATTTGGGCTTATGTGAAATGACCTTGACCTATATATGAGTAACAACGTTACTTTTTTTTTGCAGCAAATATTGTTTACTAACGTTTCACTTAATTTCAAATTTCAGCTTGCATATGTAACACGGTTCTAATAAATTTATGAATGTTGGTTTTCAACTATAATTTCCATCAATTTTGACCTTTGACCTCAGTTCTCGTGGTCACCGCACACAGGTGGATGACCACAACAGGGCAAAATATAATGTACACATGTTTACCTTCCTGTTATAATATGTCTTACATTTTTGTACGGTGGGTTAATTAAACTCCTCGAATATGATACTTTTCACCTGTTTGCCACTCGTCTATATCCTTGCGTATGGGCATACCGAAACCTTCAATGTATAATAGTTCACTGGGGTAGCTTGTATCGAGACTTGTTTCAGATACAGTAATAATGTGAAGTTTTTCCGAAGTGGCCAAGAAATGTAATTCATCAAGTTTGTCAGGACTTTTAATGCTACGGACGTTTGCATGTCAAATTTTGAATGGATTTTGAGTGAAGATATCTGTGGGCCTTGGATTGGGGTGGACATCAAACACAAGCAGTTTGCATAAAATTTCAGCCACGTGTCTGAGACTACAATATAATTTAAACAGGAGAAAGGTAGTTAACAATGCAAGAAAATTAAATGCAAGTAAGACATGATCAGATGTAAAGTAGTTCCAGATATGATTTTGACCAGGCATTTGCGGTAATAATATGAGCCAATGACAGCTCTATATTGCTGTGTACTTATTCCTATGGATATAACAGAGTGTAACAATAATCCGTCAAGATATGGTGCCCAGACAAAGCACGAAGACAAATTCTTAAAAATTCTGGTAATATAATCATTACTGTAGTTATGAAGAAGTGGGAATAGTTAATATGTCGGTGGACATGGGGTACATACAAGCGTTGTCACAAATACATATATCATAATGCAAATGAGCAAACTGACATAAGAATGGAATACAAAGGACTGACACGAAACATAGAAAACGCATATGCAGCAAGAAAGTGATGGATATCACATACATAACAAAAAAATAAAAAAAAAAAGAAAGAAAAAGTAACATGGTTGTCAAAATATGCAAATAAAGCAACACTTGTGAGTCTGGATGTAAATGACCGGGAATACATGAATTTTGTGTTAATACTTATTATAAGTAATTGACGTTCATGCACAAGAAATATGGGAACATGTAAACGAAACAAGTAAACAATTAAACAGAAAAATTGTTAGCACTATATTTGAGTTGAGAGAACACTTATTAATTGGTATTCAACAGTAATATTGTAATAACGCTAATTCTCCTTCCATTGATAAGTGAATGATTGCAGGTAATGAATATTGCCAATAAAGATATGTTACAATAACTTCGGGTTGCATGTCATTGTTGCGGTAGTGGAAATACAAGTAACAGGAAGTGGCAAATATATCATAGTTTATACTGCTGTTATTCGAACTGGAAGTCGAACTAGGAAGACTGGTACTGTGAGATGTTGGTCAAAGTTGATTACGTTATGAGATTGAATGTTTTGGACTAGTCGGCAGGCTCTGGTGCTCCAATGGTTTGTCAACCTGGTACGCTTTAAAACAAAAGAAAACGAAAGCAAAAACAAAAAACAAAAAAACAAGAAAGCAACGAAGAAAAAAACAAAACAAACAAAAAAGCAACGAAAAAAATCAAAAACAAAAACAAAACAAAAAAACCCCCAAAACATTCACACCCACAAGATCCCCCCCCCCTAAAAGAAAAACAAAATAGAAAAGAAATATACCAAAGACGACATTCAACATCTATCCCTGCTACCGACCGGATAACCACAATGGTGTTAAAACGAGAAAAAAAACACCGCCCTCAGTCAAGCAGTAAAACAATATTGTTGTGTCCTGTTCCATGGGCTGGTCAATCATGGTCCATTAATTCAAAATCAAATTTAACCCTAAGTTATCCAGGGGCCCATGGATGTGTTTCAGTGAAATTTGAGTGTTCTCGTATTTTATAAGTCCATACGTGGCGACACAAGAGCCTAGTACAGGAGGTCAAATATTGTCACATCCGTATGTAATTGTCACTTACGTAGACATTCCAACTTTGCCAAGGTTCCCTGAGCCACAAAACTCTGTTAAGTCTGTCTGTAAATTGTTTTTCATATCATCAAAAATCCTTCAAATGGAGATTTAGATGCTACTACTGCCATTACTACTACTACTACTACTACTACTACTACTACTACTACTACTACTACTACTACTACTACTACTACTGCTGCTGCTGCTGCTGCTACTACTACTACTTCTACTACTACTACTACTACTACTACTGCTACTACTACTACTACTACTACTACTACTACGCTCCCGAGATCAGGAAAGAGAGCAAAGGAAGGTACATCTGGAAGTCAAAAGTTTTTAAAAGTGTTCTCTTTTGTAGAAACACATTCACATTCGACATGTGGGAAAACACTCTTACACAGATGCAGCACCTGCTTCCAAAGACTGTATATGAATTAGGAAATTATCAAATACGCCAACAGTTGTGACATAAAACTACCCCATGACGTGGTAACCATACCGGCGTAGTTCAGACCCCATGTCATTGGGAGCGCATGCCACAGATACGGTTCATACTTTTCTCTTCATCAATTCATGTCGTTTACTTGTATGCCGGAATCAAGATAGACGTCACTTCATCATTGCCGAATCAATTCCTGCAAATCAATTTTTATCTCTAAAACGAAGAATTTTCCATGCTCGATCTGCATATCTGGGGAATACAGGAAGCTAGGGTGAGCGATGCAGAGTACCTACGTTATGGTTAATAATCATCCTGTTTCATATCACTGGAAATGGAAGAACAGTTGAGCCCAGTATCGGTTTTCAAAATAAATTGCTATTTTTATTAAAGAAGATGGTAACTTTTATAAATAAGTTGTATACAGCGGACTCATTCTTTGACCGCGCAAGATTAATATTTCCTAAATTCTAGTATTTCACATCAATGAACTTTTCCCTGACTAGTAGAAACTGACGAACTGGAAGCTTAATGTAGTTTGTTGGAGTAATAGACATGGCATTTCTTTGACTTTTTTAAGGAAGCAAAATGTTTCTGAAGTATGATATGATTGCGCTCTTAAAAACAAACATGTTTTTCAAACAAAAACAAATACCTGTTAAAACAGAGCTTCCACATTATTCTACCTTTTAAAAAGAAGCATACGTTATTGACTTTTTCCGAAAAGTAAGATGAAAGTGAAAGAGTAATTTGTAGCTGCGAGTGAAAAAATGGGGCAACAGATGCATAATCCTCCATGTTTTGTATCCATGCAAAATCCTTCATCAACTTAGTGGCGCCCCAACGTGCTAAATATTCCTACGCACAAGTCTTGAGTATCCCCCTTGAGTAAACCACTATCGCGCTCCAAGTTTGATTGGATGCGACCTGGTGTTTGGGTTAATATGGTTTGTGGTAGTAATTGATTATAGGATTCAGTTTGTTAGTTAACCCTTTTGAGCATTTGCCATTAAGTAACATAGTTTTCCCAGTCGAGATTAATCAGCATCGTTTCTTGCCGTAATGAAGTAGTTCCAGGAGATCGGAAGACTGATCGTCATTTGCTTAATTGTTTACAAAGAAGCACAGATGAAACCTGCTTGACATGCTGAGCAATAAGTTCGGCCCTTTCAATGGGCTTACTGTCCAACGTTACTGGTGCCTTCCTTCCGTGGACTAATATGCTATGGTAAAGTAAAGAAAGTTATCACCGGAGCGAGAGTGTGTTCTGCTTTCAATATTACCATCAAGACTTATATTATTTGTGTAGTCCTCTTATAGCTCCAATAACCAGTTTAATGTTATTTTGTAACCTTTTCCATCCTATGTATTTTGCGTGTATGTGTTTTTAAATTGTGTATTGTATTTGAATATATGCGCACGGCGGAATGCCGTAATGTATTTTTTCATACAGCCGAATAAATTTCATGAATTAGTAATTCCATACATTATATCTGTTACTTCGGGCTGATCAAATCTAATCATATAATGGTGCAAATGTACAGGTACCTCCCATCCAGAGCCTATAATAAATCAGTGATATCGTTGATAAACATAATAAACCAGAAATTCAGGTGAATTAGTTTTGTCAGAGTTGACGAAAAAATTTTAAATTCTCCATTGTTTTCACTTTAATCAATGTATTTACACAATTTGATCATTTTTAGTTGGCAAATCGCCTTGAAATGAATATAAAATAGTGTGTCTTTGATGATTTTCTATTGTTGCATATTCGTCATGCAAGTGAACCAAGTTGCAAATTGATATTTTGTTGTTGTTGTTGCTTAATCTCTTCTTGTTCAGAACCTTGTAATTTTTTTTCTTCAATACCTTGAACATTGCAGAGGTAATTTTATCTGCAAATGATCAATAAGTATATTGGCCTTATTTGATTAGAATCGGGTGATTAGAGCCGCCATATAGCCAGATAAAGTTGAATCTTTGTCGTAAATTTCGAGAGTGCGTTAGCATGATTGTTCACTCAGGACGATCTTGAATTTTAAAAACTTTTCTTCTCCGTTGAATAAAAAAAAAATCCCGAAATATTAGAACAATGGAACTAGAGCCTTGAATGCTTGAAACATAACAGATAACTTATCCCTCGACAAATTTTAAAGGAAATCATTTTAAAATGTCGATTTTTCACCAAATGTGTTTTACATTACAGCAAGAGTCAAAATGTTTCATCATACAGACCAAAGGCTAGTAGTTGGTAATTGCGACCATTCTTTTTCATTCATTTGTTTGCTTACTTACTAACTCTTGCTTTTCACAGGAAGGCCTGACTTTTGCGACGGCGCCAACTGAAGATTCACAATACTTAGTTTGTCGAAGTGGCCCACATAACCAACGACAGACCATATTACATATTTCATGAGTCCTTGTTAATGTACACAGATTTCGGGATTAGAAACCAACATTACCTCATGGCAGTCCAACTAAAGATGATCAAAGTTATGTGGTCATGGAAGTTCACGTTTTGCTTTTTTTTTTTTTAACCTTTTTTATTTAATGACATTCAAGAACACTTTTATGGTAAATAACAGTTGATCTACCCTCTCCTTAACAGGTGTCAGCGAGGTTATCTCAAGCTGTGGGATGGGTTAAGTGCACCAGGACGCCACCCTTACCCGGCAACCACCCTCTGCGGGGGATCAAATACGGAGGTCACCGGAGATCATATTTATAAAGTCTCGTCACATAACATAGCTCAGATAGACTTCGCTGCCGAAAGAATCCACCAAAGGACTGGTTTTGGTATTGCATACAAATTTATCAGCTCAGGTAAATATTTGATAACAATTGAAAGAAAAAAAGTTAAAAGTATATCAAGAACCTTCTGAGGAGTGTCTTTGAGCTCACTACAAAATGCTTTTATTTACTCGACATATTTTAATGTATCAATTCAATTTGATTTCGAAACAACTCAAAAGAGAAAAATCGCAAAAAACGCACAAAAACAACAACAAACAAAAAAAACAAAAAAACAACAACAACAAAAAACAACAACAAAAAAAAAAAAAAAACAAAAACAAAAAACAAAAAACAAAAAAACAAAAAAAACAAAAAAATTTCAAAATCAGGAAAGGAATAAAGTGGATGATAGTCATTATGCCCCCAGCTGTTGACTGATAGTGACAAAAAACCGTCATTTTTTCCTGGTCGGAAATCATAAATTTGACTGAATAGCTGCCTGCGAGTACCGGTCATACATTATGTAGCATTGTCAAAATGTTGTCTGAAGACAAGTTGACTAACTCATGTAGAATAAGTGTTATGCTCTCAATTTCAAATGTTGTCTGGAGACAAATTGACCAATTAATGCAGAATAAGTCTTATAATCCTCAATTTCTATCCGAAATATTGTCTCAAAGTCAAGCATCATCCAAGAATGTCATTTGAAAAAAAAATGCAGATGCCTCCTCCCTCTCAAATCGCTTAAATCTTACTATTATGCAAGTTATGACACTTGAAGAGTAAAGCTTCCACTTAAAACAAAAAATGCCTGAGAACATGATTTAACTCTTTCAGTGCCACCTTTGGGAACAAAGTCAACAACTTTGCGCAGCGCGTTTTGGGCGCAATTAACCTGAGCTATCATCTTTGATGGCACTGCAAACATGCTGGTACCTGAATGAAATGTCTTTTTGCAAAGCATCTAGCAAGAGCAGTTCGTTTTATGTACCGCGACTTTTGTCGCAGCGCAGTTCGATTTTTGCCGTAGTTGCGGCTGAAAGAGTAAAGCTGCTTGCCGACGTGATGATATTTAATCTTCGAAATTCCATGCAGGACTGACATCTCGAATATAAAGATAAAAGATTTGGAACATTCATAACATTTTAGTTGTTTGCAAGTAAATTTAACAGCTTTAACACAAACGCGACGTGGTGGTTTATCTTCAGCCGCAGAAAAAGCTTATGTAAGCAGAAAAAGTCATAAAGGCATCTGTGTGCAGTTCACTCTTTTCCCACTTCACTCGCCCGGATGTAAATTGTCGTCTAGTTTTATGCTTGTACTCAAATTGAATTTTGATACAAAACATGTTCGTCAGAATTGTAGATCAGATTTCGCATGATGACACACCCTAGGTCAATAGTTTTCTTCGGCGCAGGATGGGCGCATTGTGCCAAACCTGGGCAGGCAAAAACTATTGATTCAGTCTTACTCTCACCAAGAAAGGTTTAAGTGGACATGGCAGCTGAGCTTGGTAGTCAGCTTGGCATTTGACGCTCTTATGTCGTCCCTATGGATTTGTTAATTATTATCTTAAACTGAACATGTATAGTTGATATCTTAAAACTCGCGACGGATGAGTGTACCTGCGGTGTGTTTCGTCTCCGTGGAAGTATCTATCAATATAACTTAACTTCAGATGACCTCGACGGTATTAGGTGTACCAATTGGTCTACATCAATGTGTAACAAAGCCAAAATACACCAAACCAGAGACATACACGAGATCTCATTTTCGCAACATGACGCTGCAACTGCATCTGTAGTGGTGTTTTTGCTTTACCATTTGTAGACCATTTCATTACTTTTCTCTCGTTACCTTAAACGGACGCATTCTAGCAAAATTGTTTACACATAATCATACTTACTGCGAACACTTTGCATCCCTGACGCAAATCCCAAATCAACACCTCTTTGGGGATCAGGTGCTTCACTTTTCCGTAAAAACAACTTCATCATCAACAACGCTTACTTAAATACAACATTCTAGCTTTGTTATTGATAAGATAATCTTTAATACTAGATATTATAAGGTGATGCTACACAATATATGTTTAAACAAAATAAACGAAAAAAAAGACAAAATGTGTCAAAACAAAACAAACAAAAACATACTTTTTCATTATACGTAAACAGATTTATCTGTATCCAAGTGAACAAGTCCATAACTCAATGCTTGACGTTATATTCATTTTCACGTTTCATGTTAACGTCTGTATGTGATATACTATTAAAGTATATACACTTTATACGGCTTTTGGTAAATGATTCCTAGGAGGGGTGACCCAGCAAAGGATGAAACAAAGGATAAAAAAAATCCGCTAAAACAGGATTAAAAAAAGGACATTTTTTCCAAAAGTAAATTGAATTAAATGATGGATTTTTTTCTATAACAGGGATAAGATGGTATTCTGAAAAATATGTTTAACTTCACAGTAATGACGAATATTCTGAAAGACAGGATGAACGTAACGATGGACAGTGGAGCAAAAACACCTGGGATTGTAGGCGCAGTTTCAAAATGTGATCAGGTCCATCTCATCTAAACCAATTTAAGATGTCTTTAACTCGCGGGTTTGTGGTCTTTGAACATATCCGAATTATACTTATCTACCTCGCTGGGGGCCACTAATCAATCAACAAGCAGTCTGTACTCAAAAAGCCTCCAGATCTGCCAAATCTCGATACTTTAAATTTATTCTTTGAAGAAGAAGTACAACTGCAAATAGAACGAAGTTGAAAATTATTTTCGGTGCTGAACTCAAAATGGTCTTTCCGCAGGACAGGGTCAAAATGTTTGATCTTTTACCGATCTTTAGCAGCTCATTTCATCTACTGTGTTTGGCTTTGTTAGACGGTTTTGAAGTGACGGGTTATTCATGGAAATCTGATTGGGTCATGTCTCCCCCCTTTGGATTCATTATTAAGCACCAGAAAGTGTCCAATAATTGCAGCCATGAAATGTTGATATGAATTATAGAATAATCGGTTGATATGAATAACAACATGGAGATATTTTTTCATCTGCACACGCAGGTCATATAAATATTAAATGATAGGTGTTATTACTTGCAATTCATTTCACTTACCTGGGCTCCTTATGACAGGAGAATTACACCTGAAGGATGACACAGTCTGCCCGCCGACCGACGAATACTGCTCTTAAACACATAGTATTCATAGTGTATACATTTATATGGCATCAATAGAATGACGTGTGGCCCAAGATCGTTTTGGTCCCGGAATTAAACGTTGTGCCCGTCAAAGCTTTTTAGCCTGTCTCTACAATTTTAATCTGATTTCTGGTGCTAAATGAATTATGTGTGATAATTAATTCTGTTTCATATTCAAGAAATATAAAGGGGTACCAAGAATATCCTTGTCACCAAGGTATGAGAATATGAATGTTTCTGCACACCATCATCATCATCATCATCATCATCATCATCATCATCATCATCATCATCATCATCATCATCATCATCATCATCATCATCATCATCATCATCATCATCATCATCTTAAAATTATGAGGCAGCATTATATGACTCTGGACTATGCGTGAAACCCGCCCCCACTTCAAGAGAGAGAGAGAGGAGAGAGAGAGAGAGGAGAGAGAGAGAGAGAGAGAGGAGAGAGAGAGAGAAGAGAGAGAGAGAGAGAGAGAGAGAGAGAGAGAGGGAGGAGATGAGAGAGAGAGAGAGAGAGAGAGAGAAGAGAGAGAGAGAGAGAGAGGAGAGAGAGAGAGAGAGGAGAGAGAGAGAGAGAGGAGAGAGAGAGAGAGAGAGAGAAAAAAAATGAAGTGTCAGCTTTTTGAAAAACTGTTCTTGGTACTATGTTCTTGGTACTATTGCTTGTTTCAGAACTGCGGATAGAGGGAGTCTTACAGGTTCTGAACCACAACATGAAATTATTGAGCAGCTCAGGTAAGTGGCCTTGATGTACACACACCCGCCCACTTTTGTGTTTATGTGCTCCATGTGCAAACATCAGATGGCCATGGCATTCAGGGACGTATTAATTTTCGATCGGATGAACGACTTGCCAAGTATGCTGCCTCACCAATGAACAGTCCCCGAAGTATATTGTTTTAGAAAACTAGATATGGCACGTTTTTTTCAGGTTTTGCCCAATCTCAGCAATGGGATTCCAGATAAACTGTCCCACTGCAGTATAAATGTAAGTTGGCCATGTATATAAAATCTGAGTCAAAGCGTCATATCCCCAGATACTCCTCACCCAATCAACCAGTTAGTAATGGTAGCCGGGTATCTCAACCGCTGGTTACGTGCTAAACGTCTTTTTTTATCCAGCCGTGTGGGATATACTGCCGATGACTCCATTAAACCTGTCGTAGAATAGTCCAAAAATGTGGTATGAATATTAAGATCCGTGTAGCATTGTTAAATCTATGGACATTAAACCCATTTGATCTGTGGTTCTCCCATCACAGGTAGTTATGCTAAACCATGTACATAGGTGTGTCTCTTTTGAATGGAAATCCGGGGCATGTATGTAAGTTTTCTGCCAAAAATGTTTTAACCTGCTGCAAGGTAACGGTGACCACCAGTCGTCATGATACGGGCACCCTAATGGAATATCACCCTAATGGAATATCAAGTATGCCAGTAATAATTTTTGAAATAACGAGTGGAATAACGGATGCTGATCACAAAGTAATGATGGGTTCTCACATCAAGCTGGCTGTGTGTGTGTGTGTGTGTGTGTGTGTGTGTGTGTGTGCGTGCGTGTGTGTGTGTGTGTGTGTGTGTATGTGTGTGTGTGTGTGTGTGTGTGTGTGTGTGTGTGTGTGTGTGTGGAACCTGACTATGACTTTTTAAACATTTAATTCTATCTATCTTGCTACATTTTTAAAAAAAGCCAACATGTGTGAAACAGGGACCTGCCCATTCCTGCATGTAAAGGCTATGTAACTGGCTTGATAAGAACCAAAGTAGCACCGCAGCCAAATAGGAAAAACTGTATTTAAGATGTGTTTAAGCTGCCATGGGATCAGCAGGATTTCCGGGATCAACGGTGTAGGACGCTTCCTGACAAATGACTCAAAATGAATGTAAACCGTACTAGGATAGGTACAGTGTGCCTATTATGCTTCTTGGCTGGGGATATATAAAAATGTGTTTTATATTACATATGTGTAATTCTCTGGCTCATTCATTCAGATCAGAAATGCATCCTATCATTATAAACAAAAAATATTCATCATAACATGGTCCATGAGCTGAGGGCCCAATTTTGACCAATTGGTACCATCTGAGGGCACCAAACTTAACAACGCTTTTTTGATCGGTGTTTGTCTCAGGAACTCAAAACAGCATGATGGACTTTTCTGTGGCACAGCTTTTAGTCAGTATACGCAATTTTATAGATGTATGTTATTTTGCATAAAAGGTGAAAAAAATTCTGCACAGTGAATCGTTTGATGAGTATACATGTCACACGGCAAAAGGTAGCAAGATTTGAATCACAGTTTGTTAATTGAAATGGAAACTTGAGGAAATGGAGGTGCTAATCAATTTTGATAAATGTGCAAAGACTGTTAATCATTGCTAATCAATATAGATTTATAATAGTGAAAGTGCTAAACATTGTAGAATAAGGGAACTTGAACAGATCAATATATGCCTCATCCAAACAACTGCTAATCAACTTTCAGGAACTTTGATACACTGCTAAACAATGCTAATCAATATTTATTCATGGTAAGGAAAGTGCGAATCAATAAGAAAGTCTCCCTGTTTGGAGAAGTTGGGACCCATAGACAAGCTTGGGTTACCCGTATGCCGGAAACTTTATACCGCGACGTACGTATATTGTTTTTTACTGTCACTATATATCTAATTTACATAACACATATTAGACTATCACAATAGATACCACCTTTTGGCCAAATTTAATTGTAAATTTGAACATATAAAATCAATTAGATACAGGCTGTTGAAATGAATGTTGATTACTCTTGATTGTAAACATTACAAAACCAAAAGATTATGTGCAATAGCTGTAGGTTCATTGTATGGACATGACATTTGTCGATGTCTAGCCAATGTATTGAACCCTTTAGAAACAACAGACAAGGAACCTTTGCAATGGTAGTTAGGAATGAAAACAGAAAAAAAAAAAGACTTCCCTACATACAATAGATTTCAAGTATTTCAACCTAGGCATGACCCAGACCTATTGGACAGACAAAGCCAAGGTCAGAGATATGAACTAGGCCTAAATGTAGGAAATGAAGAAGAGTTTCCTTTTTCATAAAGAGGACCACGCCAAATACACGAGGGTGCCCTCTACAAGAGCAAGAAGGCTACACAAATCAAAGAGGACAAAGACCACAAACAAACCAGAGACAATCAAGATAGGCAAGAAACACCTACCAAAAAGAGCAAAGATACAACAGATGGACAGAAAGAGCGCAACATTACCCCCCAACAGCAGGAGCCAAGAAGATATCAACTGCAAATACATCTATTGTTAAAATTATGAACTTATCAGGCAAACAATTGACACAAGGACAAGTAAAGTTGCTTAAAAGGGATTGAAATTCACACCAACACCAAGAAAAGACACAGAAGAACAGGTGTGTGATATTGTAGAATTTTGTCGTACATTACGTCTGAAAGAATTTTTCCACAATACAGATAAGGAATGGGATGAATCACTGGTCAAAGGAAAAAGTTCTTTCACCCCTCCTAAAAGTCAAAATGAGACATTAGAAAAATGTATTGACAGACTGAAAGAAATTTCGCACTCTCTCCACAAAGTACCTTCACCCACCAACAAAAATAATTTACCTAAAGAGGAGCTACAAGCTATGAATGAATTGCAAACAGACAATTCTATCATAATTAAGAAGCAGACAAAGGTGGAGGAGTTGTCATTATGGACACCGATTATCATGCAGAAAAGATAAAATCATTACTTAATGATGAACAATTTTATGAGCGATGCGACCCAGACAGAGAAAATAAGTGAGTGATAAATTAAGAAACAATTATTGACAAATATCGCAACATCTTTACAACGAAAGAAAGAAATTATCTGGATGGTTTGCAGTCAAGAACAAGTAATTTATACGGCTTACCGAAAGTTCATAAGTCTGATATCGTCAAAAAAGCTAGAAATGAACAAGATGGTATATATGTACATATTATTCGACCTACAGATTTAAAATTCCGTCCAATCGTCGCAGGACCTGTATGCAATACGAGTAGGCTTAGCGAACTCATAAACGAAATTTTTAAACCGTACTTATTAAATGTCGACAGCTACATGCGTGACAATATCGACTTCATCAATAAAATATCACGAGAGCAAGTCAAAGATCGGTATTTAGTCAGTTTTGATGTGATTAATTTATATAGTAACATACCTGATGGGTTAGAAAAGCGTGCGATTGGATACTGGCTGAACAAATATCCTGACACAAAAAGATCTGCGTTTCGCAAGAGAATTTATTTTGGAAGGTCTTTCACTAATACTAGAAAATAATGTGTTCAGATTTGATGGAAAATACTACATACAGAAAAAAGGGTGTGCGATGGGAACTAAATGTGCACCAACTTATGCAACGCTTAGTCATGGATGTCTAGAAGTTTTATTATACAATAAACTTAGAAATACATCCGAATCCTCCGGTATCCAGATGACTCTTTTATAATTTGGACAAAGTTGCTGTCAGATTTACAATATTTCAACAATTTTTAAATCAGCTTGAACCAAGTATTCAATATGATATGAAATATACTCAAAGTGACTTAGAATTTTTAGACTTATGTATACTACAAGAATACAGATACTCATCAGTATGTGCCATTCAATTCATGTCATCCAGGGCACACTAACACAAATATCCCATATAATGATGCAAGAAGGATCTGTACAATTGTAGAAAATACAAATAGAAAAGCAACGCGTGTGGATGAACTGAGAAATTTTCTAAAATCCATGGACTAGCCAGATTCACTGATTTCAATGGGTATTCACCGAGCTTTAAGTGTAACACAAGAATCATTAAGAAAGGACCGCAAAAATCACAAGGGGGACGACAAAAATCTGGTCATGATCACAAGATACAATCCTAACAATCTAGCGATAACACCACAAATACGTGAAACCCTTCAAATTTTGGAAATGGATCCCTGACTTTGAGAAATATATAAAAATCTGAATTTTGTTTCAAGCCAAAGACAGCCTCGTAATATAAAACAAATTCTTACGAGAGGAAACTTTGAATCAATGGACAGTCAAGCCGTGAGCAAAAAATGTGGTCTTCCTCGTTGTAAGAATTGTATAAACATGATAGTTACTGACACAATTTCGCTGGACACAACAGGAAAGCTATCAAACTTTCAAATTAGAACAAAAATGGACTGTTTGAGTAAACATTTGATTTATGCGATGGTCTGTATAGGATGCAATGATGTATACATAGGATCTACAGGCAACGAACTACGCAGGCGCATGATTGTACACAGACAGCAAATACGGGTGCCTGAGACACAGAAAATCCAGCTCAGTGAACATATTGATAGTTGTTCTAATATTGTGCCTTAATTCTGTGTAAGTCCCATATCAGATCTCAAATGATTCTGACATAGGAAGAGAACAAAAAGAATTCATATTCCAACGTAAATACACGCCAAGACTGAATAGTGTAATTCACTAATTATTTATAGTAATCTAGGACAAATTAAGCCTATTTTCATTACGAGACGTTTATTATTATTTGATATGGCAATGGCGTCATGTAATAGGCCTAAATGAGTAACGAAATAAATGAACGTCATATTATGCTTCTATGCTAACAGATTTTACTATAACAACGGATAACGTCAAGATTATACTGGACTGGAAATTATTTCAACATCTATGCGTTATGGAGCCTGACAATGCATTAAAATGCAGAAACCGATCGCAAAAAAAAAGCTTTCATATATATATATATATATATATATATATATATATATATATATATATATATATATATATATATATATGTCACCATACATAATAGAGGACTGGTAAGAATAGAAATAAATGCCATGGATAACTGTGCTTATTTGAATTTTGTCTCCTTTCATACAATTTTATACAACAAAAATCCTAAATGTACCTACCAACAAGTGTGTGACCTTCAGAGTAATGTCAAGGTCACCAAAATTAAGTCATCATGATGCAGTATATAATCACATCCAATTAGTAAAATAAAACAAAGTGTGATTATACATGCAAAGAATGTGAAATTTCACCAGGATGTATATGTGCCTTACTATGGAGGAGCAATCTCCGCTGGCCTACCGGTTATATCCTCCACAAGGATGTGACCTTGAAAATAGGGTCAAGTACCAAAAAAATCCAGGGATCAAAGGATGACCCAGAAGCATGTTTGCACCATTTTCAAGAGATTTGGACCATGTGTTCATGTGGTATTGAGATTGCAGAAATGTAGTACTTGATCTACAAGCTGAGCGCAGCAACCCCCCCCCCCAAAAAAAAACAATCAATATGGGTATAATAATGGCTTTTATCTTACCAATGTGGATTCAATTAGTATTTATAGGTCGCATGACGTTCGTTGTGGCAGCTGTTAACTGGATACAAACACAATATATATATTTCAAGTATAATTATATTGTGGTGGCCAACTATAACAAAACAGAAATCACCATATACCGCATTTTGGGGCCGTCTGGGTATAAAATTTTAAAATTGCAATAACGGGCTCCAGCTGGGCTTCTGGAAAGTCCGTCATGAATTTTTGTTATACCCTAAGGTGTACCAATGCAGGTATAAAGGTTTCGTTTGGTGCCCTCAGATGGTACCAATTTTCAGTCTGGCTCATGGACTAACAGTCTTATTTTAAGGTGGTAAAACAGGCAGTGAATTTGAAAGAATATAATACTCCATTCAATCTCAATGGTTTGAGAGTGAAATATATCAGTTTACTGTTAAGTATTTCGAAATGGAAAAAAATAAAAAAAAGAAAAATGAAAAAAGAAAAGGAAACATATTTTAGCCGATGACTTGGACTATACCATATCATGTACTGGTCAGGCATCACGACTAAAAGTTAAGTTATTTCAAATTGTAAACTGAGGGTGTCTCACTTCGGTCTGGAGTCCACTGAACGGCAATTCGCGAGAAGATGACTAAGCATTCCTGTGGTTTAGCAAAGGAAATTACCCTTAGTGCTAAATACAAATTATTGCGTGAAGGTCACTTGAGAAAAACAGAATGAAATCTGGACTTGAACTAGGGGCACAAGCAATTTTTCACATAAATTCTTCATTTTTTTTTATTGGATGTAAAAGATCTGGTAAGCACTGACCTGAATAATGCTCTCGACGAAGGTATCATTCCTACACAAGCTTAGAAGATTAATATGACTTATTCCAAAGGTAGTTCTTCAGCGGATCATGTTGGAACTCCTGGCTATCCATTTCGCTAGTTAACAATGACTTTGAAATTGTGTCTAATGCAATTGCCAAGCGTACGCAAACACTTTTACCAAACTAGTACATGATCTAAGTGGCTCTGTACAAGCAAAACATTAGACTAATTGACAAAGTTTTGAATTTACTGCAGTCGCTGCGTATTCTAAGATTGCTGCTTCTTGTTGACTTTGCGAAAGCAATCGATACAATTGAATGGCCCTTCAGCAACAGAGTAACAAATACTTCCATTTCTGGCCTTCACTTGAAATTCCACTTTCTTCACAGATGTCTCGTGCTGCATTATAGAAAAATAGCCTAAGAAAACCGTGTTTTTTATCTGTCAAAAATGGTAAGACAATGGTGACCTATTAGACCATTTTTGTTTATTTGGCGGTTGAACTCATAGGTATTTCTATCAAAAGCAACTCAAAGAGTAAAGGTATTACTATTAAGGGTGATAAATTAAAACCTCACAATTACCAGGTAATACAACATGTCTGCCGGCTGATATTTAGTCGGCAAAATGTGTAACAAACTTGCTCGAACGTAATTTAGGAGTAAAGTAGAACCACCACAAGACCCAAGTCATATGGTCTGGAGCTAGTTGTAACAATCCATGCGGTGATCTCCAAGTGCTATGGTCCGGAGGTCACTTTAAAGCACGAGGAATAACACCTCGTGATAACAATAACAGAATGACATGAGCAAGCTTCGGCAAAACACTGGCATCTTTGAAAGACATTTTAATACTTTGGATAAAAAAACAAAAACAAAAAACAAAAAACAAAAACAAAAAAAAAAACAAAAACAAAAAAACAAAAAAAAAAAAAACCCGGAAATTAACTTTTATACAAAAATGGTAGTTCTTAATTCATTAGTAATTTCAATATTAATATATGCAAATTCTTGTCTACTTATTGATGACGCTTCCATCAAAAAGGTAAAAGCATTGGTTCCAAAATAAATATGCATATTTGCGGAGACATATTTGCAACATTGGTGTAAAAATACTGCTTTCTACGTTTCTAAGTCTCAGGTCCCTGCCAACTAGACTAGAGTAGATTTTTTTTAATTAAAACACCAAATGGAAAGGTACGCTGCTGACATTTTTTTAACACATGAATGTGCCAGTCCTGTTTTTCACCAGAGTTTTATTACTTTTAATGCATATCAACTCATTATGTTATGGATTAGAACGCATCCAATGAATTGGTAACGAATGGTTCACAAATTTAATTTATGCGAATTAAGGGCATTTGAAATTTCAAATCTTGAATATCTTCAAAAGTATGCACACAAGACAGATTTGTTCAGCTTTCTGATAAGTGGTGACACCTGGCGAGAGATATAAAAATGCAAACGAGCCTGGAGGTTAACTCTGACATTAAAAAAAATAACAAGTAGACCTACCATTAACTTCCATTTATATTTTCTATGACTGTGTAGCTGATTGACCTAGTTATATGAAGTGAAATGAAGCAAATGTAGTTTGTGGGTGTATGTATACATTCATTGGATCTGAACTGGGGCTGACATTAGGAATTTCTTAGTTTCAGATTGAGAAAAAGCTAGTTGCTTAGCAAAATAACTGGGCATGTTAATGAAAGTGGAACCATAGGGTAGGGATGGAAGGTGCAGGGTGGCTTTGAATAATATCTTGTCTTCGACTGGTGGCTTTGAGTACTATGTTGTCTTTCACTGGAAGGAATAGCAATAAGTGAAATCTAAGAAAGAACTTCATTTACATGTGCACAACCACTGGTTCTTAGACAGGTGGGGCCACCCCTCCATCTCCCTTCCCATCAGGTACTTCAGTTGTGACAGAGTTCTATTTTTAGATGTTGCCACTCAGTATGCGGAAAAGTTGCTTCCATATGCACATATATAACTTCCATATGCACACTGGCAAGTTGTGCCTGCATCACATACACAAGAGAGGGTTGCACACATGCTTGGTGGGGCTGGAATCGCAAAGAGGATTATATAATAAAATTGAACTTAGGTTGAGTCAGAGTACTTTGAGGCAATTTGAAAAAGTATTTTCCATCATCCAAGTGATAAGTTGGGTGCGTTCAAGTGAGACTTGGAGTTTGTTACACTGAAGCTGCTTTGTGCCAAGTGTGGCATTTCAACATTGTTCCTGAAAAACAGTTGATAACGCTAACTGGTTGTATCTGTTATATACTGTGGTGCTGAAGTACCCATTGTACACTGCTGTAACATTGTCGTACAGATCAGACACTGTAGTACTTGAGGTACCCATTGTATATTGTCATACCGATAGTACACTGTTGTACTGAAATATCAATTGCACATTGTTATACCAATAATACACATTTGTACATGCCATATAATCCACTGTTCAAGCACTGTTGAGTAAATCTGTGAACTCGGAAAACGAACCAATATGAACTTGTAAAGAAAGAAAGGAAGTTGGGAAGCTTGGCACCACTTCTTCTGTATATATATATATATATATATATATATATATATATATATATATATATATATATATATATATATATATATATATATATATATATATATATATATATATATATATATATATATATATACATATATAAATATATACATATATATGTATATATATATATATATATATATATATATTTGAAGAAGGCTTTGATTCACGCCGTTGTGTTACCTTAATAATGACTGCAGACTGGAACCTAGTCTAACAGTGTGCTGGAAATTCAAATTCATTTCACATGCTTTAATGGGCAAACGACCCAGTTGTCCTCCAACGTCATAATGCAGTTAGAGGTAAAATCCTTGAAGTATATGATGGATAAGGCAGGCACCGCTTTTTCAATTTCAATTTCTGTGTACTTCTAGAATATTCAAACTGAAGCAATATTTTCGTGGTGTATCCAAGGTAATAAACGAACAAATCTCACCAAGGTGCTTCGCAAAATGTAAACGAAGGCTACTATTTCAAACAAACACGAAGCAAACTATATTTGAAGCTTTTGCTGCCGCTGTAGTTCAAGTTTAATGTGAAAGTCATCTTTTGGTGTGTTTTTCAGTTTTTCGTTGTTGTTTTTTTTTTGTGTGTGTGTTTTTTATCTGTTTTTTGTTTCTATTTTATTTTATTTTTTATTATTATTTTGTTTTGTGGAGAGCTTCCGACTCAATTTTCAGTAGTAGTTTTCATGTTTTATGTCATTGACGTCATTGTGTTTTGTTTTTACTTTTTTTCCTGGTGACGTCATTGTACTGTTCTGCACAGTGCGAGCAATTTCCTTTGGGTAAATCGACACCATGATACGTGTTCTGGTAAGAAAATGGATCGAAAGGACATTGCATCCACAGATAATTATATATAATGAAGTGACCTTGCCGTGTCTTTTACTGTTATTTCGGCTGATTTCCCGAGCATCCTTGCTGCTTGAAATCCAAGACTACATTGTTTCGAAATGTGACAGGCATTCTTTTGGTCAGGTGTCTCGTATGCTTATTTGCCATGAGGCACAATAACTTTTTTTCAACGCTGTAATTTTCCAAGCAATTCAGAGAAATTCTTAAACAATAAAAGTTTGGCAAGGTGCATCGAGGAAAAAATTAATATGCAGGTACCACATAAATAATTTCAATTCCCCAAAATACAGTTGTGATGCGAAGAGCTAAAATCTTCAGCAGAGAACATTTTGGTCTTTAGAAAGGCCACCCATGAATCCCTGTGTGCGTGTTGACTTTCCTTACATGATCAGATAGGCGTAGGTATTCACTTTTTGTTTTGAACAGAAGCCTTCCACATGCAGTTCTATAATTCCAGGTAAAACCCTGATTCTTTTCAAGAAATTCCTCATCAACTTTCTCTAACTGTGATATAGCAACTGAGTGCAGTGTGCCTACAACTTCAATATTCATTCCATCAGTTCACCGGTACTGATGAATGTAAGCTTTTCGCAAAATGATAAACTGGACCCAGGTTAGCGGCTCGGATTCGATCCCTTTCTATATTCTCAGGGAGCCAGATATAAGTGACGCTAGACTTTGTTTCCCTTTTTTGGGGGGGGGGGGGGGTTGGTTACGAAGGTTAGGACAATTTTCCATTTTATCACTGAATCTTTTGAAACAGTCAAAGGTGACGCTGTCAAAATTTGAAATGCAGTCCTTTTTCGCAAGTGCTCGCATATCCGAAAGCAATTCTTAAAGCGCGGAAGGCGACCGCGGACTTGCGGTAAACCTTGTAGAATGCCGTTTTTGTTGGGTTACCCGACTGTAATTTGGTCTGTGTAAGCTTAGATATGTACTTAGGGCGGCAAATCGGCGGCAGGATTTACACACACACGGTATGTGAGCAGGTTGGGCACATCTTGGGTAAATCATGGGAAACAGTAACTGAATTGTTTCACAGCACTGTGCATCGGTAGAACTGCTGCTCACCTTTACATGTAGAGGGAGTTTAAGAAGGTGTTTAGAAGGGGTAACCTGAACTAGTTACTGACTGTAGATTCCCATGAATTTCCCAAAAAAATGCAGAACTCTAAATCCCACGCGTCATCAATCTCCGTGTTACGGAGATCATCGAGTGCCACTGTCCCCAATAATTCAGGGAGTCGAGGTACTGCGCGCTATTCTCCCCTCAAAAATATTTGTCGAAAGAATTTCATCTCAGCGCTTCAAAGCTGCAGGGGGGGGGGGGGGGCAACGTTATAACCCACACAGTTGGACATTTTAATCAGCTTTTGTGGTACTATGCTCCTTTTATTTTCTAGTATGTATTTGTCACAGTCCTCGTATTCTTACGCATGATAAATCCCGGACGCTCTATAGTGGTGAATACTACCAGTATCTAGACAGTCTACTCTCTCTGAGACCGTCAAGGTAAAACGTTAATGGATTTATCACTCTTTGTCTGCCCGAGATGCTGCGTGATTAATACGAATGACATTTGGCCTATGTCGTAATCGAAATCTCCCAAGTGGGTAGTCGGTACGGCTATCCTTGCCTCCTCGATAAATATATTACTACCATGACAATCCCTTGGGTATCCAACTTCAGATGACTGTCAGATGCTGTAGAAATCACATTAATGATATTCATCGCCAAATATTATATACTTTGTTAAGTAAATGAAGGTCAGAAGTAAGCAGCACATGCTGAGATATTCAAGCCTATTCACGGAGTTCGTACAACAGAACAATGACCTTGATTTGAAATGAAATGAAATTATTGGGGTCTTTAGTTGCGCATACTATATCTTGCTGTCTGTGATTCAAGCCACTCGCTGATATAACATTATGTCTGTGGATTTGTACCAGTTATATTTCTAAAAACGATTCCGTATGCTATTGTAGTTTCAGATCTAATAAAAATATTGATTTTGGCTATAAAAGGAGAAGTAAAAGAATGGAACACATTATTAACACATTCGTGTCTACATCTTCGGGAAAGAACGGTGGTCCCATCATCTGTTACCATCATACCATGCAAATGTTATGCATGCCTTTGTAAAAATCGGAAAATAAGATACCCTTAGCTAAAAGTTTTCATGTTCATAAAAAGCAAACGCTAAAACAAACGTAGTGATTAAAAATTCTCTGATTACACCACTCCTTGTCGATAGGGACAAAATGAAAGCACGTGTACGCATTATCAGCGCCATCTGGTGGGTCAGTACGGTCTTAGTCTTATATGTCAGCACTCCTGTGTTCTTTTGCATGACCATCCCCAGGGCAGATTCTAAAGTGGTGTAAACACAATGTGTGTTATATTAAGGTGGAAGATGTGAAACTAGTGCACAGTGAGACTGGCAACTTTGGATTGATATTACCCATTTCATTTTTTCACAAGTACATTGAACCTATAAAGTTTCCGATTACTACATATTCATAAACCTGTATCCATAGTTTTGTTTTGTTTTGTATTGCTTTTATTTTGTGTGTGTGTGTGTGTGTGTGTGTGTGTGTGTGTGTGTGTGTGTGTGTGATTTTCGTTTTTTGGTTTTTTTTTGTTTTTTTTTTTTTTTTTTTTTTTGTTTTTGTTTTTTTTTGTTTTTGTTTTTTTGTTGTTTTGTTTTTTTGCAGGATTGAATTTTTTTGCGATTTTATAGCATTATTTCTGACTTCATAGGAATTCCTATTTTTCCCCTCAGAAGTCGCACATTTTTTGTTCCATTTTTTGTTCTTTTCAAGTTGAAATCAGAAGCAATTGAAAATACATAACCATGTCCAGGATCAAATTTAATTGTGAGTCCTGGAATAGCATAAATAAAAAGTTACACATTTTCAAGTTAGTACGACAGGTTGTTCATTTTCTTTCTATTAATTGCTCCAAAAGTCATGGAAGGGAGTGTCCAAAAAAAAAAAAATCCTTGAAACAGCTCCTGGCTACGACATTTTCCTTTTGATGTCCGTTGATTTTCATGGGAAAGGGCAATTCGTAAGTTTGTTCGGCGACATTTCGGAAGATGAGTAAAAAAACTTCTAAGAAAATCACATTGAAAGAAAATGTTGCCAATTCTTATGCATGTATGGCTGTAATATGACCCATACTCATTTCTTTTGTCCTGTGTTATTATTGTGTGAAATAAACTTAGCTTTACCTCTGTGATGTTGTCATTAAAAAATGTATATTTTGTGGCTTAAAACTCGACTTTTTTTAACATTGGGAACATGACACGTGGCTTGTTTGGGTGTGGGTTCATATGCGGCTTTCCATATTTGGGGTCCATTAAGTGGATTTGTTTTTACATCAATAGAGAATTCAAAGTAGTCAGATCAATGGTAGCGATTAGTCTGAAATGGCACATTCTTCTCTCTATGCCTAATGGTTTTCTGTTCCCTATGGGTTACCCTTGTCAGCTAGTTGATTGGTTTCGAGGGTTCATGGACTTATGACTGCAAAAAAAATGACATGGTTTATTACCATGCCCAGGCAAACAAACCCCATGTGCTCGGCCCTGCTGAAACTTTTCAGTGTAAACAAAAGTTTTGAGCTCAATTTTCTCATATAAATTTTATGTTCACACATCTGAGTTTTGAAGAGCATGTAGTTTAAATATCAAACTATCCAAAAGTATTAAAAAGTATCTAAAAGTTGTCAAAGGTGCTGACTTTAGATCTCCCACCTTAACCACATAAGCAACACATCGGATAACAGTACTAGAAGGGTGTATAAAGTCAGATGGCCGTGACCAGGTTGAATCTTATAGATAGATTGGTCACTGACTTTTGCAGCAAATATAATGGACAAGCAGACAATATGCATCTGTTGGGACAGCCCGGTGTTAAGTTTCCTCAGATAGTAATTACACGACGTTGACCTTTAAGTAAGCCCAATAAATCTGCAAGCATTTCAAACTATATTCCAAGGTTTCCCACTGAAACATGATGACGGATTCTTCATAATTTCAAGCAAATCAATGCATCCAACTCAAACATAAAAACTCCTAAATGCACAACGTCAAACTGAAAGTATGAAGTTGACGTTCTGTAGTGCAGGGAAAAAATGTGCATCATGTGGTCGGATAAAATATCAGGAACTGCTGAAATTGACATGTGCTTGATAGTCAATGCGGTTGAAAAACCTATAAACGCAAATCCGTGCCTGTCAATAAATGCCAAGATATCTTCATGCCTGGCAGAAAGGTTAATATGTGTTAGTACCAGGGACAAAAGGCCAGTAAGTCCCAGCGTCATGAGGAGAAGGCCAGTAAGTCTCACTGTCATTGAAAGAAGGCCAGTAAGTCTCACTGTCATGAGGAGAAGGCCAGTAAGTCTCACTGTCATGAACAAAGGGCCAGTAAGTCTCAGTGCCATGAAGAGAAGGCCAGTAAGTCTCACTGTCATAGAAAAAAGGCCAGTAAGTCTCAGTGTCATGAGGAGAAGGCCAGTAAGTCTCACTGTCATGGAAAAAAGGCCAGTAAGTCTCAGTGTCATGAGGAGAAGGCCAGTAAGTCTCACTGTCATGGACAAAAGGCCAGTAAGTCTCAATGTCATGGACAAAAATTAGGTAGGTCTGGGTGCCCTGGACTAAAAACCAGTAAGTCCTAGAGCCATGGACAAAAGGCTAGTAGGCCTTTCTTCCATGGACAAAAGGCCGGTAGGTCACTGTGCGATGGACGAAAATGCAGTATGTCTTAGTGCCATGGACAAAAGACCAGTGTATTTCGGTACCATAGACGAAAGACCAATATGTGTGAGTACCTTCCAAAAGGGTCAGTTAACTCTGAACGCTTTCAACAAAGACGCCAGCATGTCTCAGTGCCTTCAACACAACACTATTAAGTCTTTGTGCCTTGTACACTGGACCAGTATGTCTTATGTTCTTAAAAACACACCATGAATAAAAGGACATGAAGTCTTATTGTCGTTCACAAAAGACACCTTTGCCTCCGTGCTTTCAACAAAAGCCAATATGTCTTAGTACGTGAAGTCTTTGCAATTCACCCAAAAGCCTAGATGCATAAATGCTTTCAAGTTTACCCTGTCACAAAGACACTTTTTATTCACGACACGTATGTCGTAAAATCGAATACATGTTTGTGGTTGTGTGCACATATAAGGCATGTTTTGTGATAGCAGTTCGATTGCTATATGCTGCATATACTAGCTTGTTATAACTTTTCTTGGCCAATATTAAGCAAAGCACCCCTTTGGTAGAGAGGTTTACTCAAGAGTCTCATGTACAAAAGATATAAGCTACAAAGAGCAACAGTCAGTTCATCACAGAACTGACATTTTCAGCATACGCGTCGACAACAGCATAGATCAACATGCCGACGCTACTGAGATTGTTGTATTGGGTGATTTCAACGTTAATGGTACATGTGCTGAGTTCTTATCTAGTAACCGGTACACTATCTCCAGAAACTTTTTGGTTTGAAACAACTGATATGTGAACCAACGACAGTTACTTTATGCACTGCAACCATTCCTGACCTAGCACTCACCAGTACGCCTGTAAACCATATTAGATCTGGGGTACTCAAAATCAAATAAAACTATCATTGCATGGTGTTTTCTGTTTTAAATTCCACCAAGCTACAAAATAAGCATTATCTTATTAAATACCAGGATTATAAAATTTGAATGAAAATTGTTTGCGGAGAGATTTAAGGAGAACTAATTTTGATCAAATATTTTATAGTCGGGATATATTTTAAATATATCTGACAAACATGCCTCGGTTAAAGAACTCAAGTTGGAAGATTGAAGAGATCCTCCAATTACGGCACGAATTATCAAATTGACACATAAATGTAATTCACTTCGCGGGATGAATGAAGCTGATAAAATGGAATATCATGGTCAAGGTATGAAAACGATAAGAAATAAGGTTACTACGCCCATTAACAAGTGTATCGTGATAACAAATTTTAGTATGAAGCACCTGCTGATATCTCTGTGGTTGTCTTTGAATCCAATATTTATCTCACAAATATTGGTCACAAGGTAACTGGGAATTCAGATCCAGGCATCGCAATACCATGTTAAAAATATAATTATTTTTCTCCTTAAATGAAATATCAGTTGCATTCCTGTGTAGATTTAAAAGATCTATCCCTAATGGAGTAACATAAATATATTATGTTTGGAACTGCTTTCTGAAAGGACGTTCTGTGTCATATTTTCAACTTGTCAATCATAGAGGCAGTGATTTTTGATGATTGGAAGATAGCCTCTGTCACACCCATATATGAGGAAACAGCAGTTCATCAGAGAAATCCAATTGTAGGCCCATGTCCATAATTTGTCATTTAGCCAAATGCATCGAAAGGGTTTTTCAATTTCAATTATTATCTGAGCTCATTACAAGTTATATCGCCAGACCAATACGCATACTCAAAGATGCATACAACACAAACATGTCGGCTGCATGATTTGAATGATGAGCTAGATACGAGGGCTCGATGAAAAGTTCTGAGCCTAAGTAGGATATCTCAATCCGATTGTTACCACATTTTCTGCACCAAGAAGTAACATTTTGTGAATCATAGACATACGAACTGCAACTGTAGTGTGTTTAGTGTCTTTGTAACAGGCCGTCCTGTGAACTTACCCATTGAAATTACCAGAAATGAACAAAACTGGCTATGGGACAGTCATCAAGTACCTTGACCTGAAAGGGCACACTCCAACACAGATTCATGCCGACATGGTCTCCACTTTAGATGAGGATGCCCCTTCTTTTCCACTGTTAAGATGTGGGCTGCGGAATCCCAGCGTGGAAGATAGAGCCTTGACGATGACGCGCACTCAGGAAGGCCTTCAACAGCAACAATTCCCGAAAACATTACCCGGTTGCATGACATGGTGATGACTGATAGACGATTGACCACTCGACATATTGCTAGTGTTATGGGCACCTATCAGAAGGTTGAGCACATTATCACCAAGGAGTTGGGAACGACAAAAGTTTGTGGAAGATGGGTGCCAAAGCACTTGAAAGCGGTTCAGAAACGTGTCAGATTCCTGGTGTCCCGTGACAATTTGTGCCGTTTTTGAAGCAGATCCTGATGATCTTTGGCCCAATTTATAACCATGGATGAGACCCGGATTCATTAATTTGAACCAGAAACCAAAACTCAGTCTAAACAATGGCTGCATCTGAGATCCCCCCCCCCCCAAAAAAAAGTTCCTTCTGCTAGAAAGGTGATAGCTTCAATCTTTTTGGGATTCAAAGGGTAGTCTGCAGATTGACCACCTTGAAAAAGAACAGACTATCAACGGAAGATGTGATACTGACCTACTCAGACAGCTGCGTGAAGCTATCAAAGCTAAACGATGGGGAATGCTCACCAAAGGAGTCCTGTTCCAGCAAGACAATGCTCCTGTTAACAAATTGGTGGTTGTCATGTCAATGATTCACACTTGCGGCTTCGAACTCATTGACCAACCCCCCTTATTCGCCCGATTTAGCCCTGTCAGACCTCCACGTGTTTCCCAAAATGAAAAAGGAAGTAGCCGGTCGCCATTTTCTTAGTGACGATGACGTCATTTCTGCTGTGAATGACGTTTTAAGGGTAGCTGAAGAAAATTTCTTCTTGACTGGCATCCGGGCCTTTCAGCATCGCTGGCAAAAGTGTGTAAACCTGGAAGGGCACTATGTAGAGAAATGAACACAAACCGTCGACTTTGTACCGGTCTTTCTCAGCCAGGCTTAAAACTTTTCAGCCAGCTCTCGTGCTGCTGTTTTCAACTACACACCCAGAAGCGCTTGATACTATAAACGATAATGCCTTGTTGCACAAATTGAAAAATATGGTATACGGGGGAGTGAACTCTGCTGCATTAAATCTTTTCTGACCGATAGATAGCAAATGGTCAAATGTCATGGTCAACTTTCTAAATTATGAATTATTGCTGTTGTAATCCCATAGGGGTCGATCATGGTACCTCTTGATTTTTCTCTTGTTTATCAACGACCTGGCCCAACATGTGAGTGGTGGTTCCTGTTATCTATTCGTTGGTGACAGGCTCATTTATACCAGGGCTCGCTATGCTTAGGAGGTAAACAGGAGTCTTCAGAATGCAATAACAGATGCGGAGACGTGGTTTACAAGTTGTTGTTAAGGAATGTTTTTTTCAGGTGATATTGCCCATACAATATCACCTGAAAAAACATTCCTAAACAACAACTTATCTGGGTATTACAAACTAAGCTACGAAAGGTTATATATGAGTTACTTAAAACATTGTCTAGGTGTTCATCGCAAAGCTTCTAACGTTGCTGTTTAAAGTGAACTTGGCAAAACACCCCTTTCTTTAAAAATTATCAACCTATTCTTCCGAATAACAAATATATCACCCGACAGCTTATTGTACGACTGTTATTTGTGTAATCTAGACTTCCCTACTAATCTATCTTCTCAATGGGTCAGTACTACCAAAAATACATTTCTAGGTTTAAATCTTGAAGAAATTTGGCATTATCAAGGAAACAGTTCAGGCATATACCCTTCAAAACTATTCAAATCAGCAATCAAAAGTAAATTCTATACTCAGTGGGGGCAAGATTTAAATTCTCAAGGTGATCAAGATAAAATATTGCGATCGTATACTTTTTTTAAAACGGATTTCAATTTAGAATTATACCTTCACCAGATAAAAGATTTCGATATACGCAAATATATTACCCGCCTTCGCATAAGTGCACATGATTTAAGTATTGAAACTGGACGCCACAAAAGACCAAACAAAATTCCTGTTGATCTCAGAGTTTGTGATATTTTCAAAGCAATCGAAAATGAAAAACACTATGTCTTAAAATGTTCTAAATTTACAACTCCCAGAAACAAATTTTTGAGCAAAATAAAACAGATTTTTGACTTAGATAGCTTTGACGATAAACACTTATTTATATTCATAATGAGTTTAAACGATACAGAATTGATTTCAAAATTTGCTTTTTACCTAAAAAGAATGTACAGACATCAACGGACCTCTATGACATCAAATTACCTTTATCTATTATTTTTTCTACTCGCTTAATTGCTTCATAATATATAATTGTTTGCTGCATTTGTGTATGTTTAATGTGTATCCCATTGTATTTCTTTTTCAATGTTGTTATTGTTCTTGTTGTTGTTTGTATGTATGTATGTATGTGATAGATTACCATTGTAAATATTGGTGTAGTCAATAAAGTCCAAAAATTCACGCAAAAGTTCACGCAAGCAATAAACTGGGTGCTAATCATGCGATATCGGAGTCATTACTCATTATTGCTATTATTTACCAAACATAACCCTTGTCTAGACATTAAGTTAAATGTACAAAATCTGGTTAAAGTTCAATATTCAAAATATTTTGATATTTATATTGATAAGCAATTAAATTGGAGCCAGCATATTTCATATTTACGTAAAGCGATAAGCAACAAATTGTATATGTTGCCCAAAGTTATGTCTGTCTTGCCTCAGAACGGTCTAGAGACTATTTAGTTCCGCTGTATTCAAACTTTAACTGACTATTACAATACAGTCTGCGATATCTGTGGAACAACTGGTACTTAAAAAGTGCATAGATTGCAAAAAAAAAGTCAGCCAAAGTAATCACAAGAAATTTTGATTATGTCAACGTCAGAGGCGAAGAATTAGTGAGGGTGCTTAAATGGCAAACTCTAGCCCCAAGGCGCAGATTTATATCGCGACTTTAATATTTAAATATGTGAACGGAATCGCATCAAACTGCCTGGGTGACCAGGTGAATGTAATATCCGAGAGAAACACTTATAAAACTCGCAGTGCAAATTCATTGGATGTGTTAAGACTTTTGAATTCAGTCAAGAAAAGAATTTCAAATAAATATCTCGCCTGAAATGGAGGAATTATATGCAATGGCACCCCCTACATTATCAGCAGAGCTGATGATGTTGCTCATTTTAAATTATCGTACAAGTGAGTTTATTTGCAGTAATTTGTTTTTGCTTGTCATAACAATGTATGTGACTTATTTTTGACTTCTTATTTGTGATCGTATTCTTTGTATTGTGTATTGTATGTTGGCGCGCTTTGTGTATGCACTGGGTCCCCTGGAAGAACGTCGTTTTGCTCCGAAAGGTTGCCCTTCTTTAAATAAATGAATAAGTAAATAAATAAGTGAATGAATGGATAAATAAATAAATAAATGAATGAATGAATGGGTGAATGAATGAATAAATGAATGAATAAATAAATAAATAAATAAATAAATAAATAAATAAATAAATAAATAAATAAATAAATAAATAAATAAATAAATAAATAAATAAATAAATAAATAAATAAATAATAAATGAATAAAAACTGTAGTTCTAGATATTTTAGCACTGGACTTTATGTAACGATATTAGCATACTTACTCAATACGCTAAATTAAAGTGCGTAAATATTTTTTTTTCCAAAATAATACATACACGATAGGAGCAGAAGACTTTATCGGGGTTTGGGAGTTGTATGGAGAACTTTCAGGACTTCAAAGTCAGCACTGTGCAAGGCTGTCATACAGTGGCAATACATTTTTGCATCTTGAACAAATGTTGATCGAGCGCGGACGGACAGCAGGGTAAAATCTCCTCCGCAAGTGTGTCACCACGGTGGGAATATGGCTGGAATTTCTCTCCACGATTCAAAGACTTTCAATGTGACCCGAGTGTTAATTCGTTTATTAACTATAGTGAGGTGTGCCACGTTGAGGTTTTCAGATACTTCCTAGGGAAGTCACTTTACATAGTCCATTTCAATTTAGTGCCGTCATCAATATGCGCTAAACATTTCTCTTTTTAGGCAACAATTGCATTTGCGTTAAATAAAGTACGCGTTAAAACTTGTCGAACTACAGTAAATAAATGAATGTATGCTTATTAACCACTTAATGTTCTCTTCATTCATTTCAGTATGTAACTGGTCGGTCGCGGTGCATGAGTGTCAACAAGACGGGTTCTGTCGCTTTCATTCTCCCGGGTATCCCGGCGTTTATCCTCCCAAAGTTGAGTGCCGGTATCATATCTATACTAACGACCCAAAGGCGGCCATTCAGGTTGAATTTGCAAGAGTTCATAAGAAAAAATATGCCTTCAACATAAGAGACAGGTGCGTAACATAACTTACGTTGGACTCTTCCTATGACGCTAATACCCCACCGGGTAGAGCAACTTCACTTCTAGACAAAAAAATAACAGATACAGGCATCCTTAATGTAAAACACCATATACTGAATCGGCCACAACGCTCTGCAGAATTTGTTCAGAAAACACTAAAGGTGGAATTCAAAGTTCAAAACTGCTGCACAAGCACACGCGTCTGGGGTAAAATGTAGTTCTTATGGAATTTTTTATTCATCTTGAAATGTATTACTGATAAAATGACCAATATTTTGTTTTGTAATCGCAAAAAATATCAGCAAAAACGTATCGTGACATCTCAAAAAGTATCTTTTCATTTAAAAAAAATCTTTTGTTTACAAAGTTAGTACAAAAATACGAAATTCTTTGCATATATATATATATATATATATATATATATATATATATATATATATATATATATATATATATATATATATATGTTTTTCAAAATGTTCAATTTTGATACACATAAAAGAAATGATAATTTTCTTCGGGTCAAGTGACTTGTCAGTCAGTTGAACATTTGGATAGTGCGTCGTCTTCCATCTGACGCTGTGCGTCTGTCCACAATTTAGCTCTTTCAGCTTCCCCAAAACCGTTAACCAGATCCACTTCAATTCGGTAAGGATATATCTTGGGTGGGTATCTACCAAGTTGGTTCAAATGGTCACGCATATATGAATTTTGGATTTTTTTTAATGATTTTTTTTCTCTTTTCGACGGCAAAATCTTATAACTTAAAAATATCTTAAACCCCTTGGACAATTGCTTCAAAATTGCACATGGACCTTCTGGGAATCTCTTACCTTGTAAAGCAGAGTTTAGCTTGCAGAAGAAGATGTATCAAAGACTCAAAAACAAATTCATATGTATCATTTATTTATCCATGTGTTTGCAAGCGAGAATGAACCTTTTTGTCTAAATTAAAGTAACTAAAAAAAGAGCCTTTTAACTTGCTTTGTGAACAAAACTGTTCATGTACTGGTCATTATAGTTTTTCAATATACTTGTATGTTTATGTTTAAATGTCAAATTAATGCCTTCTGTCTGGAGCTATAATCGAATGAAAATCATGGGAAAATGCTTGTAGCAACACAATAGAATTTGGTGAAAATGTCGGTAGATTTCTAGTTGCACAACATAATTGTGTTTCTTTCTTTTTCTACATCCATAATTACAGGAAAAACTATCATTGATGACTTTTCAAGTTATAGTTCAACTAAAAAGAAATGCATGCGTGCAAATATCATTCTCTGGATATAAGGATCGTAAAATGTCAATAATATAATGTAACTTTCAGTGATTTCATAAAGTCATATCCGTTATGTCTTTACAAAACTATCGCCGGAAAACACACTTATATTTTACACATTCAGAGAAGCAAAGGCTAAACAACACTTACAAGCATTTAATTGGTATGGAATCTCGTATAGCGTGACATAAAATGTTCCATATGTCATTAGAAAACAGTCTCACTTCTATGTATTGACTGGTAGTTACAGGCACATCTGTACTCCACTAACACTGACACGCTTGCTTCTCAGTAATCTATTTTGTTCCAACAATTTAACTACAACTTGCTTGTACATTAACTGTTCGTTTGTTTTAAAAACTCGGACACCTCCACTAAGCACACTAATAGGCCAGGTCCAGGGTCACCAACTTACGGCTACCAGGGATTCACGTTTCAGACATATACCCCATCTCCGGCCTACCCACACCCAAAAATCTGCAGGCCGGATAACATTATGAGTTAGATGGGAGTTCAAATTCAAAATCGATTATTTTACCCACTAAAGATAAAGGTGTTCTTTAATTATGCTTAAATATGACATCTTGGAAGTTGTCAACACTATACGGATTTCTTTTATCAAAATAAGAGCAATTTGTCACGTTTAGATCCTAAGTCAATTGAAGAGGCCTACTTTCCGAGTTTTTACATTTTGCCGTAGAATAGCCGTTTGAAAAATTGGTGAAGGAATATTCCATATCGCCCCACTAAAGCAAAAATGGCCTAGGTCATTTTTTTGCAATTTTGAGAAAACCACAAAAACCTGTCCCACTTCCATGTTATTAACCAATAGTTTCCGGTTTTATCACGAAATGAAGTGTTTTAGCATGGTTCTAATGGCTAATAACAGTTTTTTTATACTGCACCTAATGTAGCCATAAATTTGATATTTTGTCAAAATGGGGCCGACCAAGGCCAAAATATATTTAAGTATGACATGGGCGTGGCAAAGGCCAAAATGAAATGACTTAGGTCAAGGTTCATATTGATCATTACTTAACCATAGCTACCTTTCGTACTCACTTCCAACATGTCACCAAATAAATCTTTTTAAGATCTTTCGTAAAATTAGCTTCTATGAAACAAATGAATGGTCAGTTTTACTAAAAAGATAAAACAAAGGTGCTATGTGACTAAGACCAATATTAGAAATTTTAGATGACTAAGGCCATTTTGCATTGAATCTTTAGTCCCTTAGAGGGTTATTTTTTACAGATTTTAATATCGAACGCTGTAAAAAAGAAGAGGAAGGGTCTCCCTTATCCTTTGGCATATGTAACTCAAAAGTGCCTAATTTTGACTTGGGCCATTTTTGCATTAGTGAGACGATATATAAAATTGATCAGCTATTATTTTTGGCAATACTAGCAGAAGCAGTGGTAAACTAACAGTTGTGGTAGTAGTAGTAACAGTTGTAGTAGTGGGAGAATTTTCTGTATCTGTGATCATAACCACAACACATTTATTTCAGTAACTGCACTGTGCAAGCCGCTGTATGTGCAAACTATTAAAGTACATATGCGATGGCGTCAGAACTATTCACACACTTATCTAGTCTTAGAAAAATAGTCATACAAAGCCGTATAGGTCTAGTTTGTCATACGCTTAGTCATTTTTTTTCGTCCCAACACCATGAATATTTTGTCAATGGGGGTATTATATGTCGGTTTTTATCGTCTTTCATTTTGCCTTTAAAACGCAGGACAAAGGAAGTCACACTAACATGTGATACATATGCATGTATGTCTCTGAGTATGCACTCCCTGCTCCTCCCTCAGAGATTTCGGCTTATTAACAATACTGCAAAATTGTCTGCCCGGTTAGGTACCTCCGGGGTTTCTCCTTAATTGATGGCGATCAAAGGGATGAGAAAATTGGATTCTAAAAGAGCATACGCTTATTTCTAATTGCTTAAATATTTATACAAACTCAACATATTTTCTTTTGTTACACCACTCATGCGACAACCTAATTAACGGATGTCGTGTTTTATTTCATGATTGTAATTTTGCTTCCCTGCAATGAATACGGATACGAAATTGCTGTATTACGTGGATCCAAGCTGTCGTCACAGCATTCATCCGTGAGATCTGGGAATTCAGTTTTATTAATTTCAACCTGTTAGACTTTTCCCGGTGATCACAGCCATTACGCCATGGTCGGTGTGCCAAGAATGAGTTTCCAGCGGCCATAAAGCAAGACAGTTGTAAACTATTTGTCCAATATATTGTCTGGACCTTTTGAAAGTCCCCATTCCTATTTCATAAAATGCATGTGATTTGCATGCAACAAAAGCATTGAACCAAAAAAGAATTGTGTGATGGTGATCAAAGGATCGAAACACAACGGATCTGGGCTCGCCGGGACTTTTCGAAAGGGCGACCCTCATGGTTCAGTCTGCAGGTGTGGTGCGTTTTCAAATTTTAAGTCGCTTCGCGGATTATCAGGTCACAGACTTTGTCGAGCAGTTGTGGCCTGCATGAAGCCATGTTAGCAAAGCTCAGAATAATAATAATAATAATAATGATAATAATGATAATGATGATGATGATGATGATGATGATGATGATGATGATGATGATGATGATGATGATGATGATGATAATTAAACCATGTATATCTACTTGTATTTCCGCATTCGCTTCGCATGTCTACAATTGGTTTGTGGCAAACTACCGCGAAATCACGCCGGGCTCGCTTGTTGACTGAAACAGGTACAATGGATTTTGAAATAGAGGTATTAAAAAAGGCCCCTGCCCAAAAAAAAAAAAAAAAAAAAAAAAAAAAAAACTCCTCATGAAGGCACTATGGGGATCATCGTTGCGAAAAGTCGCTTTCTTCAACGCTACGCCTGGCCGCCTGTAGGCCGGGATCGATCTGCCAGAAAAATGTGTGATTACGGTCTGGCAGCACAGACGAGTAATCAAGAGCAAGACAGGGAATTTCCCTTGGATTAGTGGTAATGGGTTGCTTTTCTGTGAAAACTTTGCAGAAACGTCAAACACTCTTGTTTTAGATACCGAAGCTTATATTATTATGGAAATCACTGAGCATTTTGTCAGTTTTCTTCAGAAAAAAGGGACAGAAAGAGCGCGTCTTTCTCGTCGTAGTGGAAAGTTATACTGTTTCAGGCAATTTTCTGCTGCATGAGTAAATGTAACATGGATGATAGATTTCATAGAATCTACTGAGCAGAAAAGCAAGAGCAATCACAGCTGTTTATATATATATATATATATATATATATATATATATATATATATATATATATATATATATATATATATATATATATATATATATATATAATATATATGTATGTATGTATGAATGTATGTATGTATGTGTGTGTGTGTGTGTGTGTGTGTGTGTGTGTGTGTAAATAAATAGCCGTGGCTTAAATTGGTTTCGTCATATAATTATAGCCTTGCTCAATAACAGCATCAAAAAAGAAAATGAGTAAAATTTAATCCCAGTCGATGGAGAATAAATAAGAGGCAGTATCATCATTTCTTTTTAACAGATACGTGAATATTTTTCGTGTGTTATTTACAGTCCAGTGTGTTCAGATGACTATTTGGATATGTACGATGGTAACACAACAAATGATCGAAAGGTTGGACGCTTCTGTGGCAACACTCCGCCATCTGTAATATTTAGTACTGGTCATGTTTTCTTCGTGTTCGTAAGCGGCCCTAACCGACCACCTTTTACCTGGACTGGATTTTCAGCATTGGCTTTTATGGTCACAAAAGGTAACTTTGCCTGATATGTACCACGTCACTTGATAAAGCAAATATAACTGTAGTGTCTGATGTTATCTCTGGTGACATTCTGGTAACTCGTGTAAAGAATAAAACAGCAAGATACGTAGGTATTAAATTAGTTTCTTTTGCTCATATCAACCTTGGATATTATAGTTGTATTAATGTATTACATATCGTTTAACAAACTATGTTACGCTAAACAACTTTATGTAGCTAATGTGCGTACACCGCCAATAGAGTATCATACTAAAACTAGTTTTTGCATGCTGCCTTTTGCGATAGTTTCCGAGTTTTCGGCTCCGCTGTATTGCAGAACGCATCAACAGTAAAGCTATTGAGGGAGGGGTAAATGAGTTGACATCTTTGATGTTTGTAATTGCTGTATATGTGCATTTGTGTATTGTGTCTTGTATTTGTGGCTTATGCTGACAAATTACTACCTTTGTACTGCAGTGGAGTTAAATGAATTTTCGTTTAATTTCATGTCACAGTATTTTCATGACAATTTTGAAAGCTTAAACTATTAAGTGACAATGATGTTAAGTTTAAAACGGAATCAGCTGGAAGCAAGTGTTTATATTCCTGTGCATAGAGGCATTGTACCACGTAGAAATTTGTCTCAAAGGTCGCAATAAGTATACTGATGTTCCTGAATTTACTAAGCCATCAGAATAGCCCGCTGGTTTGACCTGCAAAATGAATGGTTAACAATAAACAGGTTCACAACGTGGTGGAAAGCATGAAGACTATGTTTCCGACTGGGATGTTTCTCACACACGTGCAAAGACACTTCGGTCATTCACCAACAAATTTACTCTCCTGGAGAGTAGACTGGAGTAATGACCATTTTTTTTCTGCGCTGATTAGATTTAAACAGTTGAAGGGTTTACATCGCACAGACTACATTGCCACTAGCAGCAATGCAATTTCACACTTATCATTGATCATTCATTAATGAATCATTCCTGAAAATTATTGAGGCATCGGTGGTGCATAAACGGTGGCAAGTTCTACTTATTAAGGCGAATTTCCCAGTTGATTCAATCTAGCAATGCTTTAACGTTCAGATTTAGTCTACATGGAAACATAATTGACAATTGATTGCACTTGGATTTGATTTCGTTCGATTTTAATACAAAATCGAATGCATAACTTGAGATTCAGTAGAAGGAGCTTCTCGTTATACGAATACAAACTCAAAACCCTTGAGTACCAATCTGCGAAAATGTGCCTCAGATTATGCAGATGGCCCCTTAAGTCGCCTTTGATTGAAATTGCTGCACGTAGACTCAGGAATAAGGGCAACCGAGGTTAACACAATGGATCGTCGTGACTCATGAAAGTAACCAGTCAAGTGGTTTTCACACAGATAGGTATTTTAATTAAAGGTGGATACCTTATTACATTTATCAGGATTGTCATGTCACGGGACGAGGTTATACATAAGACTGGGTCAACAACTAGACTGGCATCTACTTTTCAAATTCAAAAGGTCAAACAAAACTACGAACACTGTCGAGTTATTCAGGGTTCTTACCATAGTAGTTCCAGCTGTAATTATTCGTGAAACGTTCTTGGTGAAGGGGACAAATTCCCAGACCAACAAATTACCTGTACATTTAAACTCAGATATATTGAAGCCTTATTTTGTGTTTACAATTTGGTGTACATCCTCCTGTGGTCTTAAATTAAGTCTGATTCGTCATTTTCTTAAAATTAATTGAATTGCAAAGACTTCTAGCTGGATGAGACGGCCAAATGTAGCCAATTTTTCTTCGTGCACTCGAGTTGTTGCAATTACATGTGGCTTTTAACAAATATGTTAACCTCCACAATGTATCCCAATTACCACAGCACTGACTTTGCCGGGCATTTTTTTCCTTTGACAGTTGGCCGCTAAATATACTAATCACGATAAATTCCAAACAAAGACACGGGCTTTGGTCTGCCAGTGAGCGTGCTCTTAAACTAATCATCGAAAATGCTAATTGACAGAAATTGCGAGCAACAAAATTACGGGTACCAACATCTCATCTTGGTCTTGCTTCGCTTCTACTATTCCCGTTACCCAAGAAGTGGAAAGTTTCTCCAAAGCCCATACGTTTCCTCGGCGCTCAGATATCATATGCTACATGTATAATCATCCGATTTTCTGTCCAAATACCAAAAATGTAACACGCAGCAATTTGTGTCTCGCATTCAACAAATGCTGTACGGATTACTGTTAATGCATCGGACTGAGTTATTTTTGCAGCTTCTTGCCACTCTGAAATCCTAATAGTGGGGTAACATGAAACATACTCCATTTAGTCATTGAAAAATTTACCTGAACACACTGTATCCCATTGATATACTCCTCAAACGTTCTGGCAAAAGTCCATTCAGTTTTATTATGCCTAGATATCTCTGTATATTTCTTTACTTTTAGAGAGGTCACGTACTACATTATTCGCTATTGTTGTGAGGTTGGTCCCGTCTGTTATGTGCTTTTGTCATATGGCTGGTAGGAATTAGCCAATCGTAAGGCTCAAAAAGTGTTGATTATATCCCATAACCATTGATTATGAAAAAGAATGTACTATGAAACTTGATAATGCAACTGTCTGCTGAAATTCATATGCCCCAAGGGCTTTTTCATACCTTCCAGTACTGCCGGTGCAATCATTTCTTTGGAAAAATAATTGCTGAGTTGCAATATTATCAAGTTCAATTAGAGGCACGTCATCTTCCATTTTGTGGCATGAAATCACTGACCCGACCTAAATGAGAGTTATAACATGATAGGAGACGATTATGGCTTATAACTGTCGAGTGGCGAAGCCACGAGACTGTTGTAATAGCCATAATCGTCTCCTTTCATGTTATAACACATTTGTCATTGGCTGGTAGGAATGGTCATTTGTGTTTAGGTCGGATCTGTGATTTCATGATTGAAAGCGTATCATCTGTCAGTTACGTAATCAAATTCTTACACACACGTGTGACAGTGTCATTTCACTTCTGAGTCACTTCATTCGTGATTTCGCTCAGGCGTTCAGGTAGTTCGTGAATCTGCTAGCTGCCACAAAATGGAAGATGACGTGCCTCTAATTGAACTTTTTTTTGTTTTTTTTGTTTCGTTTTTTTGTTTGTTTGTTCGTTTGTTTGTTTGTTTTTGTTTTTGTTTTTTTTTGGGGGGGAAGGGAGCGTACTCGGCGAGCTGGTCCAATAAATTTTCGCCCTTTCGTGCGTCATCAATGTGATGCGAGTAAAACCTCACGTCTTTGCCATCAGTTTCCATAACACGCAGAGGTACCCGCTGATGAATTCCTTTAAAATGTTTGATAAATCTACTGCAACATTGGAATGGAAAAAGCTGACGAAGGAGGCATTTTAAACTTTCGGACATTGTCAACCAGTTTTTCCGCAAAGATGCACCCGTAAATAGCGTTGATGGCTCCCGAGAGACCAGCGTGCTGTGTGCGACTTTTGCATTGACTTTGTAATCTCGTGAGATTATACGGATCCCACGTGTTTTGTCTAGAAGACAAGTCTGTGGGTATTGATACTTTTGATTAATTTGCTTACTGATTGATATCGACTGATCTCGTCTTTATGAACTTTATAATGTATTCTAGACACGAGAATGTAACATAATGGAACTTTGTTTGGAAGCAGCGACGGTAATTACTACACCGGCTGTGCCTTCAAACTTACCTATGAGAGCCATTTAAAGGTTAAGTCAGTCTATGAACACTGAATGAAATAATAAAGTGAGAACGAATGAACACTATAAAACGCATAGCAGCTATGTTGAAATAAAATTTAAAAAAACCCTTACTTTCAGTTAGTCCACTCGTCCAGCTCGTATGACAAGGAAATTTTGTTAATCCTGTTAAGTTAGTCAACGAAAAAACTGTTCTGCCTTCTCTCTTCGCTTCACAGACTAGGTTGTCTGACAGTTTAGGACACATAGTTTAGTCCCGGATTAACATAGCAGGTGGCTGCTGCTAATCGGGTAGATGTCGTCGCATAAGAGCTTGGACAGAAAGAACTAGAAAAATGTCACGTAATGGTGGTACATGAAGCCTTCTAGATGGAACATAAAGCAGACGACATATATAACAGTCAGTACTACCCACAACAAATGTCTCATTCATCTGATTTTTTAATGATTTTACCTTTAAATTTCTCGTAAAACAGACCCAACATTCAATTACTAGTATGTCCTTAATTCCAGAGGGAAAAGAATGTCCCAAGCTAACAGGTCCAGAGATTAGATGGCCAGCTAGTTCATAACTGGTAATAACACATATAACTTATGTCGTCAGGAATTTTGTTTTGCATCACTAGCACACACCAATAAAAACAATGAAAGCCAATTTCTGAGCATTAGTGTTGATCAAAAAAATTGAGTCGCTTCATAGACTCTAGCCAGCTTATCGTATCGTAAAAGACTTAGAACGATTTTTCTAACGCCTTCCCGGTCAAACTGGTCTGCAGTGGCTGGTAATTTCAAAGGTCGTCTGCTATGATATTTTCCTTCTAAATTTATTTTTAACAATATGTTTATTTCAGGGAAGGCTCACCAGGAGAACATGCCAATAGTCAACAGCTTTGCTCGGCGCAGTGCAAGCGCCCGGGGTGTGGCGAGGAAAGCTGTTGACTTCATAGCTGTTGGTCCATAATATAATCTGCAGAGGCTTAAACTAAGTTAATTTTACATTCCCTTTATGAACACATACTAACGCCATTGAACCGTTCTTTTTGAGAATGGGGATTTGGTCGAGTGGATATGTGTGTTTCCCATTTCAGCCAGGCGACTGGTGCCAAAGGGTGAAGGTTCGAGTCCCGCTCGTTCCGAACATAAAATATACAAACAGATAAAAAGCAAGTAAGTTTAGCAGAGCTGCATTAATGATGATGATGAAAACTCCCTTCGCGCGTACATACCGCATAAATGAGTTAAATCGCTTATAGTGATGTGAAGGGCCTACAGTTTCATAAAGGACATTAAAATAGTGGCCCTCGGTTCAGGGCACCTCCAAATATGGTCACCTACTACAGAGATAAAGGTTTTGGGGGTACATATTGACTTGTCTGCCCATTCCATGTAACAGGTCTAGGTCCACTTGTTTCCTCTCAGTGTAACCTACCACAGGTAGGCCTGTGTGTGCAGGATGTGAGATTTTTCACAAGGTAATCCTCATCAACCAACTTAAACTATGATACATAGTGAGTCCATCAGACCTATGTCTGAAACATCAGACCAGTTCAGAGGAGTTTCACAGCGTACCAAACGACAACGTATGAACTGGAATTAGGGTTCGCGATTTGGATGACATTCTACATTCTCAGGGAGCCAGATTTAAGTGTCGTTTGTGTGTGTGTTTGTGGGGGGGGGGGGGAGGGTAGATTGTCTAAAATATAACTAGACCGAGTTTTCGAAATATCAACAGTAACGCTATTAAAATGTGACGTATAGTGTTTTCCTGGTAACTGTTGCCAATTCTGGGACAATGTCTTCAGTGAGCCAGTGCAAATACCTTTTCGTCACACACATTTCAACGCTCCGCAGATCTCGGTGTCGAGGAGATCAGCGAGAAACTCAGTCACCACACTTTTTCTGGGCCACTCCAACGGGTGTGATTCATCATCTGACTGACAAGAGAATCGGTTTTTGAGCAAAAATAACTCCCTTACCCTTAGAATAGCTTGATAGTCATAAAAAGCACTTTTGATACCCGGTCGTTATGGCATTGTGAGTGTTGACTTCATATGATGATGTTAAGAATGATGACATCACAGTTTATTTGGAAACATGATATACATATTTACTTTTTATTTTCTAGTTTGTTATACCTGTGTGTGTGTGTGTGTGTGTGTGTGTGTGTGTGTGTGTGTGTGTCTGTCTGTCTGTCTGTGTGTGACACGCCTGTTGTCTTCTGTTATATATTATGGCTACACGGGGTTGTCAGACTATTGTTCAAAACACGCTTGGGCAAGGTAATAGTGAAACATAGGAATCAAACTAACGCAGAAAGTTTTTTTTTCTAACAATTTCACGTACGCTCTCAGGCGAGCAAGCACGCTCTCAGATGAGCAGTATGAACTTCAAAACAGCAGCTCTTATCAAGTGTAAATGAGATACTAGACTTCCCACGTGACCGTCTTAAACTGTTTCTGCAGCATGGCAGGAAGACGGTATCCAAGTACCGGGAACCATTTGTGATTGGCGCTTAAATGGCATGGCTGGCTCTGTGACGTCACCAGATCATTGGCTTCCTTCAGAGACGTCTTGTAATTTTACAATATTCGTGAAAAAGAAGCACGCACTATTCGCTGATTTAACAGTTTATGGATTAAGGTGAGAACTACTTTTTGTTTTGTTTTTGTTTTGTTTTTTCAATTATTACGTGGACAATATGAAACAATAAGATACTGGACCAAACAATTGGCAAAATGCTAAGCTTTCATTGACTTTTTCTAGCTCCTTAAACACAATTGATTACAGCTCAAAATATTAATAACAACACCGTTACTATTTGAGAAGCCCGGTTGACATGTTCTGTTTTCAATGCCTTTTTTTCTAAATATTTTCTGTTTCCTTCGAATCAAATTATGATTTTTCGTCTTGTACCTCAGGCTTGTATCTTCAATGAAAACGCAAGCGCACCCCGCAGAACGATTCACAATGATCTTAAAATAAATTTTGAGGTGACAACGGACCACAGTAATGTTTATTGCACGAAAATGGTCCCTGGAGAAGTCAATGGCCAATTTCTACTCCTAAATGCTATCTCTGCATATCGAGCAAATTGGTAAATAATGCGGAATGCTACAGGAACTGCTGTCCCCAGGACCCAAACCACACCATGCAAATTTTATTCCTTTCCCACCTCAATAAGAGAAAATGGTGTAAAAACAGGGTAATGTTTGCCAGTCATGTCGCTCCCTTCCTGTAATTATGTGCAATTCCCAAAAGAAAATCCAGATGGGAAGGCTATATTTTTGTTCCCGGATGCCTAAAGCAATTTCCGCCGGAAGTGTCTGAGTGCTACTTTATCTGTGCAGCCGCCCTGCATAGATACTTCTGTCTGTCTCTTCTAGACAGTTACGGAAGTATTAAATTTTGGAAGGGGACTCATACTAATTATCAAGCCCACTTTATGACCGAGTTTTGAAACCTTTTCCCATTGTATCTTCTAGTCGTTACCAATCATCCTTTTAAAAGAGATGATCTCATATATGTCAAGGCCCAGTGCTAATCTTCAGCTCTTGAGGTGTATTTATTCTCACATAAATTGGATTGTGACAAAATAAATGGTTATGTTAGTGTAGGAAAAATGTAGTCTGCACAAGAGCCACGTATGTTTTCATGATTTTGATTAAAAGTGCAAAAGCCTAAAAATATCTACGTTTAGCACCTTGTAAGAGCTTCCATTCAACATTGAGTGATTAGCACCAGACGGGTGTTGCCATATTTGGGTTGGAAATGAAAAACAGAATGGCAAGCTCTTTTACAATTTAGCTTGTTTTACAATCTCTAGCGCCAAGAACGAATGGATGATACACAGGATGAGCCTGCTTGCGATACACATAAAAACAGGGCAAATAATACAAAATATTCAAGCCCGAAATTGTGCGTCATCAATAATAATTTTAAGACACACCAATACCCTCATAAGACACACCAATACCCACATAGCAAGGGCAGAGGACTAAACTTGTCTGAGCAAGGATATTAAAAGTGTGCAAATAGGTGGAGTGCCAACTGATTTTGTACTCTTTGGCCCAGATAGGCCCATGGGGTTATTGCCATCTGTTCGTGTATCCTCCCTTCTATGTATCGGCCCACCCGTCCGTGTGTCTTGAAATTTTCGTGCAATATCTCAAGAACCAGATAAACTAGGAGCACGAAACTTTTACAGTTAATTATCCCGCTAAAAGTATAGGTCAAATTTGAAGGACACTGCGACTAGCCCAGCTTCAAGGTCAATAGGGTCAATTCTCTTTGAATTTCTTGTGCGCGATATCCAAAAGAACAGATTAGGCAGATGGCAACACGTTTTCAGTTGATCGTCTTTCTACACCTTTATGTTCTAAGGACAATGACCTTCACCAAATGATCACAGGAGTTGATTCCCTTTGAAAATTTCTTGTATGCGCTATCTCAAGAAACAGATAAGATAGGATTCACATTTCTGTTTGCAGTCGATCTCTTTGCACAAAGGAAAATGATCTTGAATCCAGTTTCAGTGGCACTAGGGTCAATCACTGAACTTTTTGCGTGCGCAATGCAAAATCCAGATGAGCTGGGGTTACAATACTGTAACAGTTAATCACTTTGGTAAACATGAACATATCTCAAAAATCTGATAAGCCCGGGTCATAATACTTTAATTTTTTTCCTTTGTACGAGTCTTTCAAGTTTGGAGGGAAGGATAATGACGTTAACTCAATTCAAAGAGTGCACTAATTTCTTATTTTATGCATACATACAATATGTAAAGGCCATATAAACTTGGATCCCAAAACTTTAATAGTACATAACCCTTTTATGAATATAGATCAAGTTTGTAGAACAGTGCCCTCGACCGAATTTCAGGGCAATTTTCTTTTTATTTGTTGGTACCATGTCGGAAGAAACAGTATGGGTAGGTGGGGGAGGGGGTGGAGGACAAGAGTCTTAAGACGCTAGCCCTCATGCCTGAATCATGATCTTGAAATCAGTCAGCTCCTGTATTTGTGGTAGGTGATGGAGTCCAATGCCTGCACCATGGGGCACAATTTTGCCCCTCTGTCCGGGCTCATACTTTCCCTTTGTGAGTGTAATAGAGCGGTAGAATTTATTATCCGTTCAAACATGAGAAAGTTAAAATAAAATTAACATAACACAAAGCTTACGAACAATTTTCATGAATTGATTTTCATGCAGAATTATTTTACCATTTCAGGGATTCTTGCAATGACAAGATCGAAATATTTGACGAAATTCAGCAAGTTGCGTTGTTATGCAAAGATGATATTCTAGAACAAAGGCAAAGATTTCACTACAATACAACAACTAGAGCTTTTACTTTACGTTACCACACTCGTCAGGGCCAGCTGAAATCCCCAACGGACGTAGGTTTTTGGCTTTATTATAAGCAAGTTCCAGGTAAGGGATTATCATAGCCAAACAAACATACACACACATGCACCATCCCAATATATATATATATATATATATATATGTATATATATATATATATATATATATATATATATATATATATATATATATATATATATATATATATATATATATATATATATATACATACATACACACACATACATATGAGGCCAGATGAGTTGATTGTGTTTGAAACATACATTAATTTGAAGTAATGCCATAAAAGTTGCTTGTGTATTAAATTACCACAAATTTTAGCAGCTAAGCGTTGACCAAAGAAACTTAATACAGTTATGTTTCCGTGTATTGTATGGACAGAGAATACACAAATCAACATCTTGATATGTTTGCAAATTGCTTGCTTGCTCGATATTATAACAGAATGCTAGGATATCATTTCGTGAACTTTTGTTGCATTTCGAATCAACGAATGATACATTTTGAGGAGAACAGTACCAAATTTCTTAGCTCTATTGTCATTCATTTGTGGTCGACGCTGTGTGGCAGACAAAATCTAAACCGACGAACAGTAGCACCTCCAACACACAAGATCGTGCCATGAAATTAAAGGCTGCGCACACAAAGTTTCGCAACAAATATCCAGGTGCAAAATATTTTTTAAGTTGAAATAGAAACGGATGCACTAGCCTCTGGCAAGGCAATAGTCTAAAAGTGAAAGTCGTGTTTGCGATGTTTTGCTACAAACAATGAGGCGCGAAATGTTTTCGAAAAAGTATAGAAACGGAAGCAATATCCAATAAAATATTGTGGTTAACTGTTTGTCATTTTTTCCAGAGATACTCCCAACGCAGCCTCCAAAGGAAGCAGGGATGGAACCCTTATCTAATTTAGCTTTGTCATGCTCAAGTTTATCATCGCAATCTTGGCATCTGATGAAACTCTGGTGTCTTTTATTCCTACTATCCTGTATATGATATTGTAAGACTTAATTGCACTTGTTTTTTATTTTTGTTTTTTTTTGTTTTGTTATTTTTTCACGCCATACTGCCTTTTATTGGATGTACGAGAACGACCACTTAGATGAAAAGTGGTAGAAATTTCAAGGCCTTGTGGATAATATTTTATCACCCATGTCACTGGATGGACGAACCGCAAAAGGAAACCCTGAACGAAACATAATGATAAACTTTGACAGACACCGCCCTCCAGCGGTAGAATGTGGAAAAGCTTGGTCTTTATCCGCCATGTTGTCCCAGCAGAGCAATAAATGTGTGCAGGGATACAACCGACTTGAATTTATGAGAGCCATGGAATGACAGGTTTACTGTCCCCAGTTATGGGGCAGTAAAACCAAGAGGGCTCTGTGTGCTTGTGCTGCTTTTGAAAATACAGAAGAAAAACAAACACCTTAAGGTTTGCGTTGACAAAATTGCACCAAGCCATCCGTCTCCAAAGATACTAGTCTTCATGTGGCAGGTGGAGAAGATTTATTAGCTTACTTTTTGCAAGAGAGCCAAAACAAATTTTACCACACTACGACTGAGTTTGAATTAGGTACAAAGTACACCCATGGATTGTGAATCTATGATGCAACTGACCTTCTAATATGAAGTGATATCAAACGTGTTGATAGATGCTGATCCAGTGATGTGCCGTTTGCTGCATTTATATGGAAGACAAATCTGTGATAACTTTACAGTAGCAGCGATGCGTCAATAATTGTAATGATACCAGCGCTGTGTAAATAATTGTGTTGTAGTGGTCGGAGACGTCTTGCCTTCTCAAGGGCCTCCGGTGACTTGTTGACTTTGTTTAAAAATGGACGTGGAGTTACTGTTTTCGCTTTTGCAATAGAAAGTAAAATAATAAAACCCGCCAAGACTAAGACCCAACCTGGGTAAAATTAAAGTGCACAGTGGCCATTTTAAAAGTTGCAAAATACAAGATAACCCTTTTAAAGAGATGCATGGAATAAAATAAAAAGTATGTATAGTGTAAAAATAAAGCATTTTATTGATAAACAAATGAAAAAAGGATGCAGGCCTCTTTTAACTATAGAAGTGAAGCAGTTATCTTCTAAATGTTGCTCAAAGTAAAGAAAGAAAAAGAGAAAATATATATTTTATGAATTAGAGTGTTGCTAAAATGAATCTTTTGCCATGTCCTCCGTGCATTAGAGTATGCGGTCGTCACATACAAGCCACCGAAAACACCTGCAGTTTCAGTACATACTTTGAGATTGGTTGGGCGATTGGGTAAATCGAGGCATTTGATGCCTAAGCCAAACAGACTGCTGCGAAATGGAGCAAATAGATCTATCACATGAGATGCCGTTTTTACAGCTCCACATGGGTAAAAAACGAAGTATAATCATGATTTTTAAGGTCTTAATTCCGAGGTGGTAGTTTTAAAAGGAACGCGAAGCGCTACAAGGAACATAAATGCTATCAGAAGCAAGGCGTTTTGCATGTTGTATAAAGGGAATATCGATGTCAATTTCTTAAGATGAAGCGAAGCTCGGTGTCAGTCTCGCTGTTTCTCTGCGTGCATGAACATTCCGACCCGCTGTGTTGATCTGAACATGATGAATGTTAAAGTGACCATCTGAAAATAACCCTTCATGTAAAGTCACCTTTTGGGAACATTGTGTGTGGCCGTGTAAGTGGTATCAGCAGATCTGCTGTAAATCAAAGTGAAGTGAAATAAAGATGTTCTTATCAAAATTGCAGTGAAAACAACATTCTCTTTAAAAAATGTGAAATGAACAAAACATTTACATGTCAAAAGTAAAGCGAAAAAACCATACGAAAAGGGAAGTGAAGAAAAGTCATTGTATAAAAAGTTCAGTAGGAACCAGCCATAATTTTCAGGACCCATGTGGAGGCTCAAGACTTGGGACAGGTTACAACAAATTTTTCAATGTATGTATAAATCTAGGTTTTGTTTTGTTTCTCTATGATATTATTTGCTATATTTGTGGTTATTTTGTTATAACCATTAACGCTTAGAGAGAATTTAATAAACAGATTTTTGTTATTTTCTCTGTTCTTTCATCCAAGTAGAATTCAGTATGTCTAAACTTATTTCGATTTATTTATTCGAAGGTCAAAGATCATGCTGCACAGCTGATGTTTGTGATTGATTTGACGTAGATGACAGATAAGATGTCAGGCATCATTTTTCCACCTGGGCCTCATGATCCATAGTAAATCAATCTTGCCCCCATTTACTCTAAGATGAAAAATGAACTGCCAGAATTATATGCCTATACAAGAACACAATTGATGACACAAATAACATACTGTACGCTGATAAAGGTTAGGAGCTCTACAAAACACAGACATTATTAGCTATGTCAATGTCCTATACATCACCACCACCAACTTGAATAATAAAAAAAATGATTTTATTTTATTATTGCTATGAAATAGAAGGTAACAGCCCTAACGTGTCATTTATGCTAAAAATGAAATTATCCATAAATGTCAAATATTATTTTAAGTATATTTTGTCAACAAACCTGAGAAAACCAGGTAATGTTTTGTATTTATAGCAAAAGTATATATTGGTGATACATTTATTACGTTAGTGCTGGAAACAATAAATGGGTTTATAGGTTAAGTACTCGAACTTTGCTATCAATTGAGTGTGCTCGTTCCCTCAAAGATGGCCTCATAGAAGAAAGCGCCCTCTCCCGACAGACGTCCTTCTTGCACTACAGTTAATCTACAGATGGGTATTTAAGCATTGTATTTTGGTGACCTTCATCCTATTCCCAATGTTACTGGCTAGAGCTTGCTTTTTCAGTTTTCAGACGATAATTTAAGACATATTTGAGTTCGGATATTTAATGCATACGGTGGTTGTTGTGAATGGATTGGGTCATTGATATTGTGCATGATTGCGAGGGTAACGGATGGCACATGGATGACCTTGAATCACAATTCCCAAATGCGCAGGTCAAGATCTATGAATGCGGTATGCAGATGATAACAATAGCTTACAGGGGCCAGGGTTATGTGTAGTGAGACTTTACCTGATGTCCATTGTCGGGCTGCAGCTAATGTGGATTTAAAGGTCCTATTGATTGAATGGGTACCACGAATTAGAAAGTTGATGTTTAGGGACCTTAGAAATAATATATGAAAACCAAAACGGTTTAATTTCATTTTCGAATAGTGTTTGTTAGCTCCTGGTGCCTTTTTTGAGAAAACTATAAGCGAAAAGTCATTTACTGGAGTGTTCGACAGTAATTCTTCTGGGGCTTCATTTTACCTGGAATATCTACGTGTACCGCCATTGATCACAGTCAAGCGATTGCATGAGTAAAGTCGGCATGAACAAGAAAGGAGAATCTGACGCGACCGAAAAACCTAAAAGACCTTGGGAAATGTCTCCTTCAGGGGATACCCCACCATCCCAGCGATTTAGAGTAGAATCAACCCTGAGTGCGGGTGAATTTTTGAGTATTTTGACTGATCCTGAAGTTACAAAGACTCTTCAACTGATCATGCGACCTTTGGTGGATGAGGTCAAGCAGGATGTTGGTTCTGCGTTGAAACGTGTGGAACAATTAGAGAACGATGTGAGCGAGCAGAAAGCCCTTATTTCCCAGAAAGACACTGAATTGAATGCAATTAAGACAAAGTATGATCAGTTGGAAGCAAAATACGGTCTTCTGGAATCGCAAGTCAAAGATTTGAAGAGGGAAAACAGCGCGAGATATAAGACAAGTCATGAACTTTTTCTCAGTCTTGATAAGCTGGAGCAGTACAGGCGCAGGCACAGTCTACGCTTCTTTAGAGATGAGAAGAGTGCACAAGAGGATACAGATCAAATTTTGTTGGACCTGATCAACTCAAAATTGAATATTGACCTTGGCTTGGATGATAAGCAAAGATCTCATCGAGTTGGTAGAGTCAGCCCCAATGGCAGGGACATCATATTGCGTTTCAGTAACTACCGCACAAGGGTCAAAGTGTGGGCCAAACACAAGCTCAAAGGGACAAACATTTTTGTCAACGAGGACTTCACAAAATTCAGATACAATCTTGCTTTTCTTGCACGCCAGCTCGAGAAAGTAAACATATTGTTGACACATACATAGTTGATAGGAGAATCCTTGTGAAAGTGCGTGATGACCTCAATGATCCTAACAGCAACATGCGTACTGTGCTGATAAATGAGGAAAGTGACCTGGACAAGTTTCGGCCAAAGGTGAAACAGGTGAGACGGGCCCATGACCTCGTCAAAATCCGTTCAATCATTGCGTAACTGTACGCAAATGATTTCAGACTCGTTTAATATTTGATATTTCATCTTAACTTTGATGTCTGCCCAATTCTGTGTCACTTACGTTTCGGATTTTTACATATTATAGCATACTAATGACCTGGACAAGTTTCGGTCAAAGGTGTATCAGGCAAGACGCATCTATGACCCAACATAATCCGTTTAGTCATTGCGTAATCGATGCAAATGACTCCAGATTCACTTGTCACTATTATTGTACAATTTGTATCCATGTGGAGCGAACTATTATTTATTGTCTGATGTGCATACGCGTCACAACATGAGAAGAGTGTTCATGTTCAATATGCTCGCGCGTCCCAACATGTGAAATGTGGTCATGTGTTTCAGTTTTGGAAAACTATTCTTCTCGTCTATTCTTCTCCAGAATCATACTCAAAGACATGCGTGTTGAACATTTTTTCCACATAGGGTGTTGAGTGTGCAAACACATGCGTATATTGTGTTAAACAGGGACACGTTTTGATATGTATATGTTCAGAATTGCCACCAACGATGGACTGAGTAACAAATTTTGGTTCTGCATTTTACCCTTGTGCTATCAGCTTGTATTAGCCCTAGGGGAGTTACTAGGTATAATTTATTTTCTCAAAACCTAAACTCTTAATTTCAAAGTGAAGTTGGTTAATACAACAACAGCATTCGATCGTACGCACTCTGTTTCTTTGCTATGGGATGCTTATCGCATCAACTTATACTTGTTTTTCTACATGTTATTTGTTTTATTTTGTTTTATCTTTTGAGTGTAGGGGCTGGCCTATTTAATTCCATGACTCTCTGTGCTACTGGAAATACAAAACTACTGATGAAATTATTATATATCTATAACTATTGAGCATGTTCTTTCCCGAATCTTATGGCCTCATTGTCTTATCGAGTTGTTACCAACACTGTATTTTAGTATAATCACAATTGCCTGTCTCAAGTCGATTAGTACTATTATTCAAAACCAAGATATTGCCCTAAACTTCATATTATTGGCTTTCAAAACAGAATTAGCGACATTACCCTTTTGTATATGCAATGGACACAGACACATTATTATCTTAATCTTTTTTCGTGATATCCTTTGCTTCACGGCTTCAAAGCTAAACGACAGTGTCAAACTGATCACTTACTTTAATCTATTTTACCGTGTTTACATAAGCCTTAATGTAGGAACAATTTTTGTCCAATACCTGTTATTATTCTGGGCGAGTAAATTATATAATCTTTTATCGATTTCAATACAAGTGTTGTTGATGGCCCTATCGTCCGACATGTATTCATGTATATTGTATGACAGACTTATCCAAGTTATCTCTCTTTTATTTATTATAGAACTATGTACTTTTCATAATTTGATTCATGTAGTGCTGTTTAGCGAGTTTACTGTATATACCATCGTATGCTGGACGATGTGTTTAATTAGGAATGTAATAACTGGATATTTTTGTTGCACGAGTGCAGCCATCCTGAACCACGAGCATACATCTCACTATGCAGGGATCATGATGCCTACTTATTTCAAAGTGTATCTCTTTATATATCTGTTGTGTGCTCACCATGTTGTACGAACAACATATCCACGCAAGATAAGAGTACGACTTTCATGTATAATATCTCTACTCTCAATGCTCACAAATGTGTTAGTCGTTCTAGCGAATTCGCAATACGGGTTCTTCCTATGCTGCTGCTGTTATCGAGAAATATTCACTGGAATCCCGGTCCTCCAGCTGACCTTTGTGACATCGCACTTTGTCATCAAGTTAATATTCGGAGTCTTTATCCAGACAAAATAAGATCTTTAAAACTGATATAGCTCCCGATTTTGATATTATTACACTTTGGGAAACGTTATTTTCACAAAACTCACTGGACAGTGATCTCAGTATCTCCGGATATCATACGGAAAGACCACCCTGGTGGTCTTGGAGGCGGAGTGGCCGGCCCTTTTTGTATCTAAAGAGCTCGTCGTTCCCTCGTCGTCCTGATCTGGAGGTACCAGATATTGAGCGTCTGTGGACTGAGGTAAGTGTTCACAAAAACAAATTTATATTGGTTACTGTTTATAGATCGCCTAGCGCACCAGTTTCTTTTTGTAACAAACTACAGGATAGTATAGACTTAGCTAAAATTAGCAATATACAAAATATCATCATAACTGGCGACTTTAACTCAGACTTCAATACCCCTGCTGGCTCCAAGCTGAAGCAATTCTGCTCTATAAATTTACTAACCCCCATATTACAGAACCTACGAGAATTACTGCTACTACAGCTACCTGTCTGGACCAAATTATTTCCATAAAACCCACTTTTGTCAAAGAGCCTCGTGTCTTGCCACCCATTTGTAATTGTGATCACTCTGTAGTTGCCTCAAATATTCTCTTTCGACGCAAAAAGGCCACATCATATAACAGATATATTTGGGAATATAAAAAAGCCAACTTTGATACATATAGAGACTCTTTAAGTCAAGCTTATTGGGATGCCTGTTTTAATTCGGAAAATGTTAATTTTTGTTGTGATAACTGGACTAAACTATTCATTCAAAAGTATAGTAATAAATTAGGGGCCTCTTTAAAGAATGCGAATCAAAAGAATAAAGCATGGTGGCGTACGGTTAAATACTTTCTGAATCGTAATCAGACCCATGCTATCCCATCACTACTTCATGATAATTGTCATATAACCGATAATCTCTCCAAAGCTGAAATTTTTAACAACTTTTTTCTCGACCAGAGTAATATCGACATATCCAGAGCCCGTGCACTACCAACCATAAATCCGCCGGGAGTACTTCTTAGTTCAATTCAGATTAATCGTGAAGAGGTTTCAGATACGTAAAAAGCTTAGATGTCACAAAGGCCATCGGCCCTGGTGGTGTTAGTGCTATTCTTTTGCGAGAGGGGGTGCCATCTATTTGCGACTCGCTAACGAAATTGTTTAATTTATCATTACGTCAGGAAGTCTTTCCTAGTTCCCGGAAACAGGCCCATGTCACACCTTTGCATAAGAAGGGTGATACAAACTTATGTAATAACTACCGACCCATCTTCCTGTTAAGTTGTGCTGGAAAAGTGATGGAAAAGGTAGTTTTCAAATATGTTTTTAATTTCTTCAGAGAAAATTTACTTTTATCTTCTAGTCAATCTGGGTTCATGCCCGGAGACTCAACTTTTAATCAACTTCTATCCCTTTATCATGAACTTTCTCTCGCCATTGATCTCCAAAAAGAGGTCCGAGTAGTTTTTTTGGACATCAGTAAAGCGTTTGACCAAGTATGGTGCTCAGGCTTGCTATTCAAACTCGAACGTATCGGAATCTCACACTTCTTGCTTAAATGGTTTAAAAATTATCTCTCAAATCGGCATCAAAGAGTCGTCATTAACGGTAAAACCTCAACTTGGGGGTACTATCAATGCAGGCGTCCCTCAGGGTTTTGTTCTTGGTCTTCTGTTATTTATTATATTTATTAATGATATCGTGGATATCATTCATTCCAAAATCAAACTTTTCGCTGACGATACATCTTTGGTTTAAACATATTTTGTTAAGGCAATTGGAAAACAGGCATAGCCTATACAAATTCATCTTGCGAAAAAAAAGAATAAAATACAGAGTATGGTGTCAAAGTTGATGGCATAAACCACAGGACAGTACATTAACGGACACATAACAGTATGCACGATAATGACACCACCAGACGTCACAGATAGTGGTCCGAGTAATGAGTAGTTTGCATTGACTCTAAGAGATGAATGATACAAACAGTCTTTGGAATAGTCTTTCAGAAAAGTAATGTAATGATGTTTGCCCGCACGTGGTCACTTAAATGGTAGGCCTACCCATATCTATGTAACAAAATTTGTAATATTAACTGTATATACAAACTACCAAGTGAAACCAGTGCGGGCTTCAGCTGAATGTGCCAAGGCGGATAATGTACGTATGTACAGATTCACAGATAGCTAAATAGCGGCTTTTGAACATTTTAAACTTCGATTTAGTACTATATTTAATGTGAACGAAGCCTTGGTTATTATAAACATTTGAAGAGTGTTACGTTTGGTAATGAAGCGAGGACATTCAAAGAAAAAGTGGTAGGAATTTTCTACTGTAGCTCCACAAGCACAACTAGGAGAACTCACGATGCCAATTTTATGCATGTCGCGGTTCAACTGACTGCAGCCCACTCTAATTCGGGAATGTAGAATGTTTACTTTCCGGTTGCCAATGTAGAATAAATCGTTAACCTTTGGTTCATCATTGTATAATTTACGCTGAAATGTACCAAGATCCTCAGAATTTCGAACTGAATTTGGTAAGAAATTCCACTGACGAATGGTTGCTGGTGTAAAAGAATTGCTGTAAATACTAGTTCTTGCGTATATCTGGCTTATATCATTTTTTGATCTTACATTGTATGTATTTCTAGAAGACACGTTTCCTGGAATTAAGTTATGATGGTAATCGGGTGTTAACCCATGTATTGTATCATATAGCAATGTTAGCCTGTGTTTATCTCGACGTTTAGCCAAAGAGTCCCATCCCGTCTCACTGTATAATGATCTATGACTTGTGCGACAGGTTGCCCCGGTTATACACATCTTTATATCTTACTGTCGATAATCCCCACCTAACTGCAGACATTTTAAACGAGGACCTGTCCTCTGTCGACTCTCTGTCAGCAGATTGGATGGTGACATTCAATGCCCTGAAAACGGATGCTTTGTTAGTATTTCTGAAGAGAAATCAAGTCTTTCACTCTCCCTTAATTTTCCAGAATCATCAATTAGAAAACGTCGACCAACATAAACACCTAGGGATGATACTGCGATCCGAACTCCGAAGGAACGATCACATTGAACTTATTATTGCCAGAGTCTCCAAACAACTTAATATCATGAAAAGTTTACTGTATTTACTGGACAGATAAACCCTTGAAATAATATACAAATCATCCGACCACGAATGGAGTACGGTAGCGTGGTCTGGGATGGCAGCCCACAGGGCGACTCACAAAGATAAGAAAGCATTCAACTGGATGCCGCACGTGTCATCTCTGGTGCTATGTAACTCCCCTAATATTAAATTATGCGAAGAAACTGGTTTTCAAACGTTGGCAAAACGCAGAAAAATTTAGTTAATCCAAATATATGGAATTACTCATAATTTAGCTCCTGTATATTTAAGTGAGATCATTTATTCCAATCAAAACCAGATCAGACACAATACAAGACAAGCTGAAAACCATCCTCATTTTAGAGCTGGAACAGATCTATTTAATACTACATTTTTCCCTAGCACCACGAGATTTTGGAACCAGCTCCCACTTAACGTTCGAAACCCTAACTCCTTACGTGAATTCAAGAAACACATAGATTCGAAAGTCCCTTGCTCAATTAAAGAAACTAAATTATACTATGTTGGAAAAAGATACCCGTCTGTCATTCAAGCAAGGTTCAGGATGGGCCGCAGTCAGTTGAATGCTCACCTACATGCCATTGGTTTATGTGAATCCCCGAATTGTCGCTGTGGGCAAGGTGCAGAAGATACTTGGCATTATTTTTTTTATTTGTCCATTCTGTACAATCAAGAGACATAAACTACATACATCTATTTCAGATTTTGCTCCATTTACTCTAGAAACAATTTTATTGGGATCACCAAATTGTCCCTTTGAGGACAACAAAATTGTATTTCTGTCAGTTCAAGAATATATTGTGAAAACACAACGTTTCTAGCGAGATGCCACAACATGAATTGTGTACATAAGGAAAGTACCACAGCGACTTTATATTTTGTATGATTTTTAGTTACAACCATTGCCACCGTCTATCGCTGTGTGGGCGGAGTCCCACGATGTGGATGATCAGCGGTTTAGTTTTATACAGCCAGCTCTTCTGTCTGTCTTGTCAAACTGTAGTGTCTTCCTTAAATACTCGGCTGCAATCAAGACAGGATTACGTCGTGGAGGAAAGCGACGGGCTATGTGGTGTCTTGTTTGTCCTGTCTCCTCGTCTATTCTCAGCAAGAGGGGTTAATATAGGGCCAAGCCCTCCTCCCCAGCTGCCTTCCAAGACAGACTGCTTTGAAAACCACTTTGCCGCTCTGTGTAATTGATTTGTTATGGAATAAAATACGTTTAAACCAGCTCCAAAAGTGCGTCACATTTGCGACAGGAAAGCGCGCGAATTTTCTCCGATCATGGCCCGATGTGGGAAAGTGTTACTGACGTCACAAACACAACCCGGTGGCTATGGTGCATGTGTTCCAAGCCAGAATGCCTTCAGTTTGCCAAGAGTAATGGTAGATACAACAGAGCATAGTGATACTGGAGATTACGAATTGAGTTTGTTATGTACGTGGCCTGATGACGATGAAAAGAAATTAATAAGAAAAGCTGTAGCAGCAGAGGCAAAGACCATTCAGCTTTACACACATGGGGACGCCCAGAACCCTACCGTCACAGGTACTGCAGGGAGGGCAGCAGTGGTACAGCCAGACGATCCCAACTTGCCGTCTGGGCAATGATAATTCGTTGCAAACGAGATATCTCCAATCAAAAATTACAAGATTCCATTTAACAAGAACAAGCATGAATGCAATAAATTGGAATTTGCGTCAGTATGGACCTTAGAGTGTTTCAAATTCCAGCATTCACGGAAACAGCTACGGCCTACGCCTACGGTATATAAAAGTATAAACAAATAGTGAAGTTTCCCTTTCCTCATGTATGTTCCATGGGTGATTAAATATAAGTTTGTATTGATGAATATAGCTTCCAATATCAGTATAACTCCTACCCGGCAGTAACCTCACGACCTTTGGAGGGCAGTAATTTACGTTTCCGTGTCATCAGTACACGTGTTTATATCATATATTTCAGATCGTATCCATTATGTAACAATGGTAAATATTTTCCTGTGACTAACTTATTTTCTGCTTTCATATGAACGACAAAAGTACGAGTTTGAATTTTGCACACCCGATCATTGGGAGCTGGCTATGGACTGTAACAAACACTAGCACATGACTAAAAATGATGAAAAGCCGGCCGCCCACTGGTCTTGGCAGCTGAGTAGATGAGGCGTGAATGTGGTAGCTATCCAAACAAATGTTATCTAGGTATGGGATTAAACACCTCGCAACACACAGTAGTGATTGGACGTACACATAACAGTGACCAGCTAATTCAAACTGTTATAGACTGTTCAACCATCGACCTGGGTATGGAACAAGATCGGTCCTTGTTTGTCCATGTTTTCCGCCCATTTTTCCCCATCAATTGAATCAAAATGGTTAAATACACTATAGTATTACTTTGTAACAACACCCTAGACCAGCGTTGTCACTGTGACATTCGATTGATGATTATGTGATACATTATAACAGTCGTTGAATTACTAGATCATACTTAAGGTTAATTTGTAAATACTGAAAAAAACAACGAATCACTGTTCCTGGTTTTATGAGTAATGTACTTTGGCCAGTTCCATGAATCCTTCCATTGGCCAGCGATGGGACCGTATTTGGCAACAGCAAGCAGCTTTTTCTTGCCAAATCTATCCTAAACATCGTCATGTTTGGCAAATCAAAGTCACCTTTCACAAAGTGATCGCTACTTAGGTTAGATCGGTTCCCAGGGCCTTGTCACTTATCCCCAGATGTGAATCTTGACTGTGCGGGTCCATGCTCTCCGTAATTTCAGGTCTTAGTTGGGACAATGTAAACAAGCTGTAGAACTTGTATTGCTACAGTTGAGAGCAACACACCGACCCATCCTGGGCGGGAACAGGGATGAACAAAGATTATTTCTACATGCGTTTTTAATCCTGTTGATAAAGGGTGAATAAAATATGTTTAAACAAAGGGACACTTGACAGTCATGGCTCGCTAGCATGCTTGGAGCCTGTCAGCCAGCGGTGTTGCGTTTGTAACATCACAAGCGTTTCGCGGCTTGCGGGTGTCGGAAATGAACTGAAAGCGACGATTGAAGGCGCAGTGGGTGAAATGTGAATAAAAATATTATTTTCACATCCCATCTTTTAAAAATCGCACCGTATGGGTCATCCATGTATCAAATTTGAACATAACAAAGTCAATCAAGAGGACTTTTAAGCTGCATTGAGTTTGAAAAAAATTAAAACTTCAAAAGAAACAAACGAACAAACAAACAAACGAAAAAAAAACAAACAAACAAACACAACAACAACAACAACAAAACACGCAATTTTTAAACACGCCATGGTCAATTGTAATGTCTTACATGTTGTGAAAAGGGCGTTAATTCTTTGGTTTTAAAAGTTGTGTCGAAATATCCAGAGCCAAAAGACTTACCACAGAGTAAACTGCAAACTGTTGCTCTTACATACCAGACAGTGCAACTCTTGCTTTCCTCCTGGTATTCATGGTGGAAACAAATGGGATCAATGGATCACTACTTTTTAGTTTCCTTGCTAGATGTGCAATCTGAAAGGACGATTCTCAACGGTTCTGTATAACTTACGAACTCAACATTTGGAATCGGGGGACTTTGGACATCAGTTGTTTGTCTACATGGATAAATGATCTGTATACTCATACGCACTTATAGCGAACACATTAAGATGGCGTTTTAGACGATGAATGTGTGGTTTTGTGTTTTTATGTTACAGCCCAGTGTTCCAAGTATATATTATTGTTTTTCGGGTTCTTAAATTGTATAGTGGAGCATAAGAGATCAGTAAAAAGACAAAAAATAGATATGCAGTGGTTCGCAATTTATATTGTTTGATTGGATACCAACCTGCAATAAAACAGACAAAAGCTCTGTTTCAAACTGCACGATTAATTTCCATAGAAAATTTTGTGCTTCTCTTTCTGGAACTTAATTGGGTCAATGCTACAACTCATGAAAATCTTCTTTCCTTAGGCTCAAGATAACGGTAACGTTTTTCAGCAGTTTTGCCATTAAACAAATATTTGTTCAGGTCTTTTGCAGCTCCAGACGTGACAATCGTAAGTCTAGTGTATATTGATGCTACACTTGGTGCAGTCCTTTTATACCTTGTTGGCTGGAAGATACTGTTTGCCTGTAGATAATGGAGTCTTATACTTTAAAAATAGAAGGAGCAGAATTCATAAAGTAGTTATGTAACTGTAGGAAATGGCTTTCCAAAGTGTGTATATATACACACACATATATATATATATATATATATATATATATATATATATATATATATATATATATATATATATATATATATATATGTATATATATGCCATACAAAAATTATGTATACACATACATAATTTATTTTAAACATATTTATTTCAACTGGATTGCCGAGTAGTACAACAGTATTAAATGAATAGCTCTCCAGACACAGAGAGACACACAATCATATGTACAAAACACACAGGACAAAACGACATCTGAGGACAAATAAATTGGTCAGTATACTAACATAATATTCATCTCGTACCAACTCAAGGTATAAACCGTCTTGTACCTATAATAAAGTTTTGGACAGAATCAAAAATATCTAAGTTGTCGCTTGACGAAAGATTGTCATTACCATGTGTCATATAAGTAAGCACTATATCACCTGCTAAATGAACATCTAGGCTTGGATTGACTCCTGGTGCCAAAATATTGCAAACCGTTCGCAACAAGGATACTCTATGGTATGAAAACAGGGGGCATTCGAGGAAGAAATGGTATGTACTTTCATTGGGATATGAGCAAGTACATGCAGCAGACGGAAGAATATTTAGTCTATGAAGATGAGAATTAAGACGACAACAATCCAAACGTAGTTGTGTATGTATAATATTGGGAAATCTTTTGCCATGCGAGTAGCGACCTGGGACAGGATCAACGGACAGAAGAGTACTTTTTAATTCAGATTTGAATTGAGCAAGTGAAGCAGATTTCTTTATATCGTCCGGAAGGTCGTTCCAAAGTTTAATAGCAGAGGGAATGAAACAATTACCAAAACGATTTGATGTAAACTTTATTTGTCTCAAACTCCGGCGGTTGCGAAGATGGAAGGTTGGATGAACGGCATCAAGTGGGACCAGATCCGAAAGATAAGCAGGGGTCAGCCTGTTAACCATTTTGTAAAACAGAATCAATTTGTAGTATTGGCGCCTTCTGGCCAAAGTTGGCCAACCTAATTCATTCAGAAGTAAATGTCGAGGAGTACGTTTAAGTGCACCCAAACAAATGCGTGCCGCTTCATACTGAACAGATTCAAGTGAATTTGTCAGGTCCATCGTGCAATTATCAAATAGGACGCATCCATATTCCAGAATAGGGCGTATCATGGCTTTGTATACTCTGACTAAGGTGTTACGCGATAATCTATATTTAAGTCTAGAAAATAAAGTTAGGCGTTTCCTCGCTTTGTTAATGATTCTAGTTATGTGAGCATTCCATTTCAAATTATGAGAAAGGGTAATTCCCAGATAGGTATGATTTGAACCTTCCGGGATTAAAGATTCGCCAAGATATAAAGGTGGATGATCAGATTTGTTGTGTTTAGCTGAAAACAAGAGGGCTAGAGACTTAGTTGCATTAAATGTAACTTTCCACTGTTTGCCCCAATCAAACATTCTTCCAAGGTCAGTATTTATACGCCTACCAGAAGTGTCAGGGTCATAATTTAGGTCTGGCAGCAAATCGACCTGCTCTCAAAACACGTAGTCACAATTTAGTTGGTGTATCTCTCGACAAGGAGAGAGAGTACGGGATGAGAAAAGTAGATTAGACAAATCGACGGAATTATAGCTTTGATGTGATTATCCGTATTTTTTCTTTCCTTGCTAAATTGAGATTTTTTTTTTTTTTATTTTAACAGAAATTTTTTTGTAATAAAATATCATTGTGTCGTATTGTATTTAAATATACAGAGTGCAATAGGTTGGATAACTTGGTACATTGGTAGAGAGACAGCAAGGATTATACCGAGAAACGCGTAAATATGCTCGATAAAATAAATCTCCTGGTCCATTAGTGAGCAGAATGGCTGATTGGGCAATAAGAAGCCTATTGTATGGACGTTATATGTAAAATTCATCTGGATCCAAAGGGAAAGGAACGTTACACGCATTAGTGAAATTGTTTGTCATTATATTACGTAGTCTGGTATTGTAAACTTACTCTGGATTCAGGTTGACGTAATTATAGATTAGATATGCACTAGGTCGTCACAAAAGGGGACATGGGAAAGCAACCAAAGCTAGTGGAAGTAGAAGTGTGACAAGTATCTATATATTTATGCTGGAAATCTACATTGTTCAAATAACTTACTATAAGTGAAAAGACTCTCCTGATAGCATTGTCTTCAATACCGCAATGTAATATCTATTGAAGTACCGCCTACTACTACTGGTTTCATCAAATGGAAACGGCGAACCTAGATTAAAGGACCTCCACCCTAAATGCTCAACAAAAACCCAAATAGGCTGTTGACGGTTAAAAAAGTTGCGTACTGTAGAATCTACAACTAACGGTGCAACATCCACTATTTAGATTACACACTTTACAAACGAGACAGCCAAGTTGAACGGCTCTGGTTGCAAATCGATGGATGTCGCTTTCGTCCTCAGGTTTTCAGTTTTGAGAAATATAGTACCACCGTAAATTTTGTTTTATATGGACTGCCATTTCATGCTGGAAGTTAGTAGCAGTGATTTAATGATATGATCTAATAATTCATCATAATCATTATATCAGTTCCGTTTTAATCTGATCTTTAAATCTAACGGAAGTAACAAGATGATATGATAAGTAATTTATCACATCATTACGTTGCTTCTGGTCCGATTATTGACATGATTAAAGCGGACTAGAAAGGATTTCATGATGTTTCTAATTCTTTGATCGTCTGTTGAATTACTTCCGGTAATAAATAGCTTTTGTTAGTTCCAGAAGTATTTAATGACACGTATATATCGAACTTATCCTACGATGAATTGCTTTTCAATACAGTATGCCACTGCACACACACACACACACACACACACACACACACACACACACACACACACACACACACACATACACACACGCATATATATATATATATATATATATATATATATATATATATATATATATATATATATATATATATATATATATATTGTGCGAGTACAAAACTGCAGCTCCCTTCAAGATGGTTGCAATCTCATGTCACATTAACGCAGCTGCATGTAAGTGCTGCAAGATCAAGAAAATCGTTTGCTGGTCCGACAGGAACAAAAAGAAAACTGTTGCATGCAATTTCAACTCGCCAATCGTAACAAAAGTCCAAATGTGTTATTGGTAGTTTTAGGTTAGAAAATAAAACAATATTCCAGAGGATACGTGGTCTGTCTATGGAGCAAAGTGTTTAAATTAAAAGCAAAGGAAAAGAGAAATGGAAAGAAGTGAAGAACGGAAATTTCTTGTTTGTGCGAGTCCAGATCGAGGCAAAATAATTTTATCGCAAACAACCATATGTCTACGCTGACAAAAACATTGATAGAATTCTAACTTCAACTTTCTGGACGACATTGCCTCAGGCGTAGGCAGTGGTAGTTGTATGAGCGTGAGCAAATTGATATGTTTAACAGAATAAAACATTTCCTGAAATATGTATCTAATTCAAATTGTAATCCTACTTTGGACAAAATAAAGGTGGGGTTCAGTGTTTGCAGCAGTTTAACCGGTTTCCGGTTAAATCGGCCAAAAAGCGCCCGCATGTAAATTGTCGCCCGCTTTCACTTTTCCCTAAATTTCTCGTTACTAGACACATTTGTACTGAGAGTTCTAGAACCATTCATGATAGCACGCTCCAGGACAATAATCCGCTCCAGGGAAAGTTAGTTTTCGCCATGTGTGCAACCTAAAGGACCCTTCACTTCTTGTTTAACTCATGTCTGAGTACTTCTCAGGCCAGAAATGAAGTTAACTCTTTCAGTGCCAATGACGTCTAAGGGTGATGTACTGAAGTAAAACGAGTCTAAATCATCATTAGGATCTCAGATTCGTATTCCTCGTACAAAGACCTCTCATTCAAGTACCAGCATGCCTATAGTTCCAGAGGAAGTGTCCAGGTCAACAGCTTTTTTCGGCGCGCATTGGGCACAATGAACCCAATGCGCGTCAAGAAAATCTTTTGACTCTGTCCAACATTTGGCACTGGAAGAGTTAACTTAATTTGAGGAAACTAACAGATGGCACACTTTGTAAATAACAAGATAAACTTAGGAGTTTGCCATCTTGAATCGAATTAAAGCGGATACAAAATAGTGACGTGAAGAAGATCGTGGATCCGTGTTTACATAGCTGGATGTGGACTTTTCCACAATCTATCAACTTTTTCCTATTATGGACAAAAGGGGCTAGGTTTTCAAATATCGCCTGTATACACTTCTCAATTTCGGCAGGGGGACAGGTTTTGAAGACTTGGCTTGGAAGTAAAATAATTGTCGTAATGATAAACTGCAATAATTCGGCGTATTGTGTGCGCTGCCACCCATACAGACTGAAACATCTTCGATTGGGGTTTATTCCGAGCCAGGATGGGTTAATTTAGAATATATTGTAGATATAGACTCAAGGTAAAAGCATACTGTCTGCAGTACAGATGGGATTAACTTGCATAACACCTGCTGTATGAGCAGGGAGCCTTCCTTAGCCTGACTCTGGGGAACCCTACCTCTCACAGCTAAGCGCTATACAACATCCACACTGTCACTGATACGGCTTCTCACGTAAAACCAGGCTGCTGGGCCTTGCTTTCGCCGGCACGCCTCAAGTGTAACTCTATACAGAAGACCATACTCAGAGCCTTTCTCCTGAAGTGGAATCGACGAAAGGCTATGTTCCTTCGCCTTGATGTATTAGCTGGGAGAAGCTAAACTCTCCCCTTTTTTCCCCTGATTCCTTGTGAAGGTTTCGGAAACGGAGTTATTACGAACCGCACCTGGCAATGTGTAACGACCCCGTCAAGCATAAATGGTAAGTCAAGATTTACACAGTGGACGATATTTCTTAGAAACACCTCACGTTCACTAAATATCAACACAAACATACACAGGAGACAGGGCTATAAAACTCGGATTATAGTCAGCTCCCAAGCTTTGGAATTTTTAATATATTTTGCTCCACCAGAGTGCTGATTTATTATATAAATAGATGCGTGTAAATAGGTGCAATTTGCCTTTAACATTCAAAACAAATGTTATGAATGTTTTTTGTTTGTTTGTTTTTGTTTTCGTTTGTTTGTTTGTTTGTTTGTTTGTTTGTTTTTTTTTGAAAAAAATGGGTAAATGGGAAAAACGCCACAGAAAAACAACGAATGAGAGATACAGTAACGATTTGAAGGTAAAAAATCTCGTACTTTCATGGCAACGCAGATGAATTGCTGCTTCTCAATAAAAAAAGGTTTGATATATCAGTTTGGCATTTCTTTTTGAGTCGAGATGATCCACAAAATACGAAGAAAGATTTGTAGGTTCCTGCTCGCTGACACTGCATGTTGTATACATGTATGTACCACAACCAGCCAGGAAATTGCTGTCCAAATCTTTTCGTTGTCATTTCATCAGTATCACGCCTTTTGACACCTATCAATATTGGAAGCTGCTTTCAAGGTCATTATCCAATTTTTCGCTGCAGGTCATAGACAACACCTGGTTGATACACGCAACACCACATGTGCGTGCAACATAAATATAAGCATGGAAATTAAGCACGCCTACATATATTCGTAAAGAAGTGTTAAGGCTTCCGTGCTTTGAACAGCAGCCAGAGAGCAGACCGAAGCTTAAAAAATGTCCGAGTTTTTAATTCAGGTTAGATGTGGCATCTTTCTTTATATCTTTCATTGCCATCGAGGTCTAAAGAGATGGAATGGAAAGGATTTTTTATGACTTTTGATGCTTTTTTCGTTGAGGTCTGGCACCTCAATGCCGATGTAAACCATTTGGTCAGTCTGGCCAGGTAGGGCAGATTTGACTACATGTGCGTTGTTGTTTGCTTCAAATGGAATTAATTTATGCACGGACAGTAACAGTAATGTTTTGCTTCTACTTTTGATGCTTTTTTTAAATTTTTATTAAGGCCTGAGAACTCAAACGCCGACGTAAGCCATTTAGTTAGTCTTATATACACGGAGAGCAACGGTAACGCAATGTCGTTTCTTTGCAAAATACGATTAGAAACTTCAGGAGCAACACTTCATTGAAACATATTTTATTCAAATGAAAACGATTGGGGAACAGCGAAATCCTATATTAACCCCTCTCGCAGAAGAAAAGGACAACATATAAACAGGACGTAAAAGACAGCACAGAAACATACAGAAGAGACACTTAACAAGACGATGACAGATAGTGGGGTTAGTGCTTAATACACATAGGTGGAACTTCATGACTCCGTGCACTGACAGTCTCTCCGTTTTCTCAATAAATTCGTATACAGCTGCAAAAATAGTATAATTTTTAATTAGAGAGCAGGCTTTGTTACTATAGAGTACTGTTGCCGCAGTAAATGGTGCTGTTAGTGTGATTTTACTACCTGGGTAAAATCCTCAATTTTTTATACAAGAGACATATAAAAAAGTAATGGAAGGTGTCTTCGATACCAGTACCACACGAGCATAAAAGGGAAACCGCCACACCAATCTTAAACAAGTGACAATTCAGACGACTGCAGCCCAAGCGCAGCCTCGTGTGTTTAATAGCAGTATGATGCTTGCCAAAGTATAATAGGTCTACATATTGTTCGGGATGCTCAGGGATAAATTTTAGTTTTAACTTGACCTGAACAAGTGAAGCAACGTTTCCAATTTCAATGGGCAGCAGGATGCACAGGCGGACAGTGGAGGGAAAAAAGATTGGGTAAATAAGGATGTCCTTGCTCGAAAATGATAGATGTCTGGTCGATGACGGGTATTGTGATTTACAGCTGTGGGTGGAGTTTCAGGGAGAAGGTCACGTAAGTAAGTAGGGGTCATATTATGGACAATTTTGTACATGACAATAAGTTTAGCTTTTTTTATACGTTCCGCAAGTGTTCTCCAACCAATTTCCACATATAATTTCGATGTAACAGTTCTTCTTATTGCACCTGTGACTGTGCGGGCTGCAGGCATCTGAACTGCTTCTAACTTATCAGCGTCTGCCTGTGTCCACCCATCCCATATCGGACTACCATACTCCAGTAATGGGCGGATAAAGAATATATAAACAGTTTCAAGGGAATTCCTGTCCAAACGAAATTGCAAACATTTGAGTATATTGATTAATTTGTTGGATTTTGGGGCAATCTGACCTATATAAGTTAAGTCACTCTGCAAGGTTATTCCTAAGTGTTTATGGTAAGATACATCCTCGGATTGATGATTCTGGAAGAAAAGGGAAGGGTGAGGGGCAGGAGGCACTTAACGCGAAACAATCATACTGTGAGTTTTGAGAGCATTGAATGAAATAAGCCACTGTTTGGACTAATCATCAAGCGATGATAAGTCAGTATTCAAGATGTCAGATGCAGATTACGGGTCGTCCACTGTCAAATAAAGTGATGTGTCATCGGATAATAACTAGATATTGGAATGAACAACATCAACGATGCCATTAATAAAAATCAAAAATGGAAGGGGACCAAGGACAGAGCCTTGAGGTACCCCCAGTATTAGTAGTACCCCAATTGGAGCCTTTAGCCCTAAATGACCATACGTTGTTGTCTATCTGACAGATAACTACGGAGCCACGTCAATAATTCTTCGGGTATGCCATTCTTTTCAATTTATGGGGCAAGGCAGAGTGCCACACTTTATCAAAAGCTTTGCTTACGTCTGGGAAAACAATTCTTACATCCTAACGAAGATCAATAGCTAAGCAACGCTCGTGGTAAAGGGACAATAATAGACCATGTCAGAAATGAGTTTCACCACCAGATGGCTCTGGGGTACTATCCACCCTAGCCTGACAGAGTGTCAACTAGCTAAGCATGGCAGAGTATGGGAGGTGGACAGTCTTTGAGTTGAAACAGGAACTAATCAAGAGAGGGGCACCAACTAAAGGCAAAAAGTGTGATTTAGTAGAAAGGTAAGTACTTGCTGATCAGTTTCATATATTATCTTACAGGAATTTATCCCAAGATTACAAGTTTAGTCACTTTATTCCAATGGGTTGAACCAGCAGTTTACATCACTGGTCATATATTGCTGTGTGTGTGTATAAATACCTCTCTTGGCCACACACAATTCTGTGACAAGTCAAATTATGAGACTGTGATTAAAAGTATAATTAATGTTCCATAAAGAGAGACTTTCATAGCCATACATATATTATTTTGAATGTGGAATAACCTGGTCAAAGTGTACATAAGCCACCAGTAGCCTGACCTGAGCCAAGCCTCTGGGGCCCAGCCAGTAGCTTGTATATTGGGTCACTCCAGGGGATAAGCAAGGTGTTAATGCTGCGGTTGTCTAGTTCCTCTGGGGAGTGTGCTTTATTGGTGTGCTGTGTATACAAGACACTTGTTGGTAATGTGTTTGTCCAGAATAACAATGAGGTAAAAACACTGCATACTCAAAGGCAAAGATGAAAAACAGAACAAGAAAAGGAAAAGTAACTTTGGGATGGGACATGCGCATTGGCGGTATGTTCTGTGTGCTTTCAGTTATGGTTTTGAATCCTTGGTCGGGCCATTGAGGAAGGGGTGTTTCTTTTTTCAGACTGAGTATAGGTTCAGAATGAAAATTGTTATTTCTGTCATATGCGTCAAGTCTGAAAAAAAGTGCTAGACTAAATATGTGTCCTGTCAACTTAACTGTATGAGGTAATGAAGGGCAGCCAAGCTGTTCAAATGTAAGGAAAAAGGTAAACTTTCAAACTGGAGGGGACATAAAGTTACTTTTCCTTTTCTTGTTTAGTTTTTCATCTTTGCCTTTGAGTATGCAGTGTTTTTACCTCATTGTTATTCTGGACAAACACATTACCAACAAGTGTCTTGTATACACAGCACACCAATAAAGCACACTCCCCAGAGGAAATAGACAACAGCAGCATTAACACCTTGCTTATCCCCTGGAGTGACCCAATATACAAGCTACTGGCTGGGCCCCAGAGGCTTGGCTCAGGTCAGGCTACTGGTGGTCTATGTGCACTTTGACCAGGTTATTCCACATTCAAAATAATGTATGTATGGCTATGAAAGTCTCTCTTTATGGAACATTAATTATACTTTTAATCACAGTCTCATAATTTGACTTGTCACAGAATTGTGTGTGGCCAAGAGAGGTATTTATACACACACACAGCAATATATGACCAGTGATGTAAACTGCTGGTTCAACCCATTGGAGTAAAGTGACTAAACTTGTAATCTTGGGATAAATTCCTGTAAGATAATATATGAAACTGATCAGCAAGTACTTACCTTTCTACTAAATCACACTTTTTGCCTTTAATTGGTGCTCCTCTCTTGATTAGTTCCTGTTTCAACTCAAAGACTGTCCACCTCCCATACTCTGCCATGCCCAGCTAGTGGGCACTCTGTCAGGCTAGGGTGTATAGTACCCCAGAGCCATCTGGTGGTGAAATTTCTGACATGGTCTATTGGTCGACGTTAGAGTCACCCGGAATGAAACCGGATTGCTGCGAGGACAGAACAACATTATCGCGAAAGAAATTAAAGACATTTTGAAAATAATTCGTTCCATAACATTACTCTGCCACACTTGCTTTGTATATACTATACGTGGTGCTCACCTATCGGCACTGTTACTGTGAAGGTTAATAATTGTCATATTCGCGTTCTCTGTTACTACTACTTTTACTAGTGCTATTATCATCACTATGATTACCATTTCTATTGCTACGACAATGAGACAATCACTGCTCTTGTTTCCTTCACTACCAGTTTTACTGCGTCATTTCGATTTTTTAAAGAACGAAAAAGCCGCTTTTCTGCGTATATAGAGTACCCGGCCAAACATGCTCTATACATGGACCCGCCGTGCTGGATGTTTAAAAATGTACAAGTTTTGTCGAGGTGTCATGGGTTGTTTGAACAAGTGGAAGCGTGCGCATATTACATAAATCGCAGGATTGATTATCGTGAAATATGCACGTGACACCAATGTCTTTTACAGGCCATGTCACTGAGAAAGCTAGGGCTCAATGCTCATATCTGTATTTATTTTTATGTTGAATTACTCAGCACAAAACTGAAATTTTTAATATCTTTATTGGACAAAGGAACTTAATTAGGCTTTATAAATCTGGATTGGCATCGCATGTTGTTTAATTGAATTTATTGTATTATCGAAGTACTTTTGACCTTCACCTGAGGAATTATGAATACAACCCCCCCCCCCCGAAAAAAACCTTTCGGTTATTGGCAGAAAAAAACTAAATCGTCTAAAAATTGTTTAGAACTTTGGGTAGTAGTAGTAGTAGAATTTTATTGACATCATAAGGAGTCTCGTTAGACTCATTCGTCATACATAATATACATCCACATACAGATACAGATATATACAATATGTAAAACACAAAAGATCATGATCACGGTGCATAAAAGAGCATCTACCTATGGTGCATAAATATGCAGATAAACATACAACATTTAGAGAAAAAACACCTAGAGAAAAAACACCCGGAAGCTTAACTTACGAGGGTCCTGACTTTTTAAAACACTTATAGAGGTACTGTCCTAGGGCAAGTAAAACATTATGGCACTTTGTGGTTATTAACAGAACAAATTTGTCATCGTCTGCCAATGAATCAAATCCATGGAGATATTTTCGTGCTACATTGAATAAAATACGTCTTTCATTCACATGTTTTTCACAATTTAAGAGAAAATGTCTTTCATCTTCTGAGGTTATGTGAACTTAGTCGAAATTTTGCAATTGCCTGCATGTACGTTATACTTGGAAGTGAGAAAATGTATGGCTCCATACAGAATTCTGACTTAAATGATTTATACGTTCGTAATTTGGAGTCAGTGCTAAGTGCAGCTAACTTTGTGTTCACCACTTGAACATACTGACTGAATAGCTTATCTTTGAGATTCCGAAGGAACACCGAATCATTCAAAACACATTGATTTTCCCAGTGAGTAAACATACCGGCACTCGTCAATATTTCAGCTACTACGGTGCACCAGTTGTTTTGCCCAAATTTATGCAGATCTAGTAATGTGTTATACGCACACTTAACCACATTGTTTTCGTGTAATCTTAAAATGTGAAGCCAATATTTGATCATTCTAATTTTTTGACGTAAGTGCAGAGGGAAACGTCCGGTATCTGCGTATATACCAAGAGTTGGTGTTTGCGTACGAACGCCAAGCATGTATTTAAGTTGTTTCAACTGAACCTTTTCTATGACATCAAATTCCTTATTACCTGTCCAAATTTCACATCCATACTCTAGAATAGGTAAGATTTGGCAGTCGAACATTTTAAGAGCAATCACGGGCGGTGGCTTACCCATGGCACTATAGCACAGCTGTGAACTTTTAAACATAGCACGGTTGGCTTGTTCTGCCAGGTGAGTGGGTGTACTACTAAGTGGGTGTCGCTTTGTAGAGTCGAAAACTACACCTAGGTATTTAAAACTTTGAACTGTTTCTAAGTGTTTGCCATCAAATGTAAAGTGGTTAGGATGATTACGTTTGTTAAAAAGCATTATCTTGGTGTCTTGGTCTTTGGCAAGTTTACAATTAAGTGCCATTTTTTACAATAAGATGATAGACAGTCTAGTTGTCTCTGTAATCCGCCAGGTGACTCTGAAAACAGTGCAAGATCGTCCGCATATAATAAATAATAAAAAAGCACGTCCCCTAGAAATACACCATATTCATCATGTAAATGTTCACCCATGTCAGTTAGATATTCAGTGAACAGCTTGGGACTGATTACCCCGCCTTGGAGTACACCATATTCACTTGCAAACGACTCACTTAAATGGCCCTGCCATCTAACCTTTGTCGTGGCTTTCTTAAACATGTTTTTTTTATAACATCCAGATACTCCCCACACACTCCACGTTGTTTTAGTTTGTAGTAAAGGGCATCACGATTGACAAAATCGAATGCTTTTGTAAAGTCAACGAAACAAACATATAAAGGTTTACTTAGAAATTTTTGTTTTTGAATGAGGCTGTACAGTATATATGCATTATCTACAGTCCGCGACATACCACGGAAGCCAGCTTGAAATTCATCATCCTGGGAAAACACTGAGTTTTTAAAGACAAGTCTACCATTTAGAATTGATTCGAAAAGTTTTCCAAGGGTGACTAATAAAGTTATTTTCCTGTAATTTTCCGGTTTTGTTTTGTCCCCCTTTTTAGGGTATGGCTGCGAACTATATATCTCAGCATATGCATGCTATAAAGTACATAAATATTAGTCTGGGTCACATAAATCACAAGGGGCATGACATCAGGTAACTTAGAATCTGTCAAGAATCTAAATAAACAATAGTACCGTCTGTATTCAGAGCTTTTAGAAATTGTTATTTGTTATTTGGCATACCCTCATTACGACAATATGAGCAACACCGAAACAGTGCTCATTAAAGTCTCTTGCACCTACGAAACTTGTTTATAAAAAGAAAGACGGAAATTTTACTTGAAACATAGACTTGCGCCCACCTTATTCCAAGCACAGGCTTTACTACGTCCAGATGAAAAAAAGACAATCAAATTATTGAAATGTCCTCACTTTGGATATCAACGTGCAGACAAGACACTGCACTTGGAACAAGCCATCTTTCAACAAGAGAATGTTTTTTAAATGCAGAAATACAACTGAAAGCACGGAGGTATTATTTCATAACTTCTAAGATGGAAAGATTAAGTTTGGTACAAACGAAAAAAAAAAAACAAGAGACAAGAATATTCTCCAAAGGTTTATTTTTTTCCTTTCCCCATGAAAACAGTTGTTATCATGGTGTAAATAAAAGTAAAAGTTTTACCATTAAGAACTCTGCTTAGTCGTTGCTTTGTTAATCCACTATTAGGAATACAATTAAGTAATCAAATATGTCAAAGTAGATGATTCTAAATTAAGAATTAAGCTCAATATTTAGTTTAATTTCATCGTGAATGTGGCCACTGGCGCTTGGTAGTTTTGCTGCTCTGGTTTGAATCTCCCAATGAGAAGTACATGTACGTTATGCACTGCAAACACTAAAACAGACGAGCCTTTGTACGTATTTTGCTTGTAAGCACCCTCTTCGTCATAATACTATCAAGTGCAACATATGGAATCAATGATTCTATTCGTTCAAGATGTTGAATCCGTAATTACCATGGTCCAATAAAATTTATTCATGTTAACTAGGATCCTGTGCTGCCACCTAGGCTGCAGCAAAAAACTTGACCGGAAAGAGGGCACAATCCTGTATTAAACTGGGCTTAGTCTGCTTTTATGATAAAAGCAACATAAGCAAGTTATTCACGTAGTTTTAAAACACACATGATCCTAAATACATTTAGAAAGTTTCATCTTTTATTTATTTCTTTTTACTGGAAAAACTATTATTTCGGGATGGTTAAGTAACGTACTTGGCACAGGGGCCCTCATCACCGAGGAGGCATAGCTCCGTTGCCTAGCAACTCACCAGAAGATGTCCGCAGTTAATATATTTAAATATGAATACTTCTCATTCACAATTGAATGAGTACTCTCCAGCTGGAAAATCCATACTTTTTGCAACAATAAGAGACACTTTAATAATGATTATCGAATAGCCTGGTCGTTTAAACAGCTGTCGTAAATTTTTTTATTAATAAAGCCAGCCAATAATATTTTTTTCGTGATAACCGGCTCCCAAAGATTGTATGTACAAACATTGTAAGATTAATTTTGAAAGAATCCATTATGGGAGCTTCAAATGTCATCCAGATAAATTCAATTGTGCCTATACATAGGCATAGAATAACAGATTCACATGTGAGTGACCTGATTAGCACACTTGTGAATTAGTGTTTTTGTTACATCCACTTCATTTTGTAATCAGTTATTAAAGGTAGAGTAAGGATTGACCAAAAAACAAACAAACAAAAAACAAACAAAAACAAAAACAAAAAAAAACAAACAAACAAACAAAAAAAACAAAACAAAACAAAAACAAAAAAAAACCAAAAACAAAAAAAAAAAACCCCACCTCAAAGTTCGCATTAATATTAAGTCCATTTTACGTCCTTCGTTACCTTGGTGATAGGTAGCGGGCTACTTAAAAACAAGTTCTACCTTTCAGTTTAAATCAAAACCTTTGCCAAGTGGATGTGTGATTGTCACACGCTTTGGCAACGGGCAAATATTTTCGACGTATAGTCAATAACTGTATAACGACGCCACACATACTATTTTCGCGAGAAGTATCATAATGAAATACGTAAAATAATTTAGCTTGGTTTCCCAAGGAATTTTAGAAATAGAATCAAATATGAAAGTGCCACAACCACACTGAGAGACTGGTCGTTATGCAGCCACACATGTGATGAGAGAACCTCATACCCGTAAACAAGGAACACCGTGGGAATACTAGACCCACCCTTTTACTGGCGTATTCCTATAATTAACAAGCCCAAATTATCACATTAAATGAGCAATTTTCACAGAAAAGGACTCAAATTTTAATATGGGAAGCTATCCCACAAACGAGGAGTCTTATGACATCACACTTTCACCATAAAGGGTCTAACCTAAGGTCAGTGAATTTTTGCTTTTACAAACAAATCTAGGTCACATAAGGTCGTGTGATCTGACCGCCATCTCGGATTTTTGCTGTTTTTTAGCAAAATGTAAAGTTACTTGACTGCTTAGTATTATTAATCACTCAAAACCCGTCTACAATTGCACTGAAACACCGCATATATATGAAATTTGACACTCTGACAACAATAGTCTATACCTGGGTTAGTTCTAAATTCGCCTAAAGGTGGTGCTGCCCATCCTATACATGGTTGCCTGCCCACATCTTGTGGTCTCTTTCCATGATCCTTAGTTTTTCTCCATAGTTAAACATGGGGAATTAGCAGATATATACTTAACCTCTCTAAATGTTGCCAAATAGGCATTAAACTTTCATTTTATCACACCTGTGCGTATTTGAAAGGTAACAATATGTACTTCGGGTAGATTAGAAAATGATAATTCCGAAAGTCGTCCTCATATGCAGGGTGAAACTTTCAGGTTCACTATAATGTAATGGGCTTTGCTGACCCACAACAACAACAACAACAAAGAACAATAACAAAACAAAAAATAAAATGTATCCAACATTGGCGTTCATTCATTTCGTGGCATATTTAAGAAATATATATATTAAAAGATCCGCAACCATTTTCTAACAGCACAAGACAGCATGTTTTCAAATTGTATAAGATAATATGTTGAAGATTTTGCACATTAGGCGCACTTGAAATTTGAACTTTTGAATATCTTCAAAACTATTATAGGTGCAGGTAACCAATCCAACTTCAAATTATAGTTTTTTAACCCTGCACATATTTGTAATTTACATGTGACTACCAAAGGTCAAAGGTCAATGATCAAAGATCAAGGTCGTTCGGACTTTTGAAATTTTCTTCCAGCCATAACTTGGTCATTTTTTTCCTCCAATTTTGACCATGCTGTACCCAAATTGCACGTATTGCAACACACACTGCATATTTTTGTTAACAACATGTAACCCCTAAAGGTCAAAGGGCAAGATCATTTGCAACTTTTTATAGTTTCATCTATCCAGAACTTGTTCAATTTCCTTCTCATTTAGTTCATGTTAGACTTAAATTGTAGATATAATAACACTGTACATTTTTGTAAGTTACATGTGACCTCAAAAGGTCAAAGATCAAGGTCATTTGGGCCTTTAAAAAATTTTCTTCCAGCGATAATTTGGTAAATTTTCATCCAATTATAAACATGTTGGACTCAATTTGTAGGTATTGCAACACTGCATACTTTTGTAATCAATATGTAACCTCTAAAGTCAAAAGTTAATGTCATTTTGGACCTTTGAAAGTTTCATCCAGCCATAACTTGGTCCATTTTCATCCAATTTTAATCATGTTCGATTTTACTGATAGGTGTTGCAACAATGCACAGTTTTGTAATTTACATGTGACTTCTGAAGGTCAAGATCATTTGGACCTTTGAAAGTTTCATCTAGCCATGACCTGATCAATTTTTATCCAACTTCGGTCATGTCGGGCGCAAATTGTAAATATTGCAACACCGCTCATTTTTGCAATGTGTATGTGACCTCTAAAGTTCAAAGGTCAGGGTTATGTGGACTTTAAAATTTTTATCTAGCCATATTTACAAATTTTGAAAGCACACAGACATATTTCGTTTCAAGTCAATCGTCTTTTACACTGTTTCTTCTTTGTTCCGTCACCAGTTCCTGCTTTTTCTGTTTTAGCTGTCTTTTGTGTTTGTTAGTGTGTATACACGCATTCAAAACACTCTTCTCCTTTCACTTTGAGTGTGACGATTCATAAAAGAGGTCCATCACAAATTTGCCTCTGTCTGTACTTTTTTTTTTTTTTTGCAAAGTCAGTTTCTATCCTATAATGTCAGTGCGCCAACTTGTTTTGTCAAATATATATTAGATCTCACACGGGTGGAGAGAAATACGGTGTTTTCCTGTCAAGAGAGAGCCCATGCCTAGTCTAACCCGTTAGAGGTGGCTACATCATAGGAATAAACAAAGCCCGCTTCTTTCATTGGTCGAAAATGCCACGTGACAAAGGAAACAGGTGCTGCTGCCAAGCGGAATAGTATAACCTCCTCTCGGGTCCATGCATGCAATGCACGCTGGTCTGGATGGGCGGCGGGGCTCTATGGTCTAGTGCATCCCAACAGAGATCCCGTAGGATCCAGATGTTAGAGCTCATTCAATGAATGAGTTTTGTTCTATGGTACTATACAAAATAGACAATTGATAATGCAATTTTTTTTCACCGGGCCGAAAGTGCCAAAAATTAGCCACGAAGGTGAAGGCCATTTCACAATGATGACATTACAAAATATTATAGATATCATTATGTTTGTATTTCTTATACATTGTAACATTATAAAATATGAAATAAGAGATGTATAATTTGAAAGCGTACAGCAAATTCACTGATACCAATACACAATGCCTAATTTGGCACATAAATTAGATGTCATTATTACATTTATAAATATATGCAGATATTTATTCAGAAAAGAACTATGAAAAGCATTTCGTAAACTGTCATTTGTTTACATGTGATAAAATTATGAATATGTAATGTCTGATTCAAAGCTTTTGTGATTTAAATTTCTGTTAAACGGAAGTATTAATAAAATAACTCAATGAATTATTACATTAATACCTAGTCATGGTTGTTGTGTACGACCATTTTGTGTCTTCTTTCTAGTACATAGTATCACATGACCATGCGCAAAATATGAAATTTCCATTGATAATGTTTACTTAGAAAAAGTAGGGCATCACATGCTTGAACGGATATTGTTTCAGGAAAGACAAGTCCATTACAATATAATTATGATTACATCATAGGAATACGCCTCAAAAAACAAAAGTTTCGTAGATCATATTCATGTGGGGCACATGTTGTTCCTGAAAGCTGGTGGTTGCATGCATGGAGATTCCAAGCAATCTAGAACTTCAAGAACATTAAAAGTACGTTATCACAAACAACTCAATTCCATTCTAAGCATGAAAAAAGTCACTGAAATACATCTACAAAAAAGTCGCATAACTGCCTAGAATCCTTCAAATTGCCTTGTGCATGTATGTATCTTTTCAGCAAGGTAGCAATTTCAGTGACATGAGATAATGGCAATTTTTTTCGACTTCGAGCGGGGTTATGTTTTTTTCGCCCTCAGTCGGACCGCGGTGAGAAGGGTCTGTCTACGCAGGCAATAGCGATTGTAACAGCCAAAAAAAGTCTGACTGCAAGTTAGTACAGCGCACTAGCATTATATTTTAGCATTGAAAAATGGCAACTTCCACACATTAATGTACATTTTACTTTCTGTATAAATGTTAAGTCGTTTTACATAGGTATTTTGAAGATCTTGTACAGTTTAGTGGTTCTGTCGGCTCAGTGGCCTTAATTGTTCAGAACTACGCACATGTGTGGTGCAGAGGAATTCAGCACACACTGTCCTCCAAAACTTTATGACTTAAATGACAGTGATGATGAAGATGATCAGGAAAATGCTGCAGTTTAGATTTCAATTCTCATGTGATGTGATGCCTAAACGGTACGACATTGATTTTTGATGAACTTTTCCAATGACAACTTATCTAATCAGGGAATAACTCTAAACATACTACATATAACTAGAATTCTTGAATTTGACAATGTGAGCAAAAAATCCTGCTCGATGCGTGGTCCCGCCGTAAAGATCATTTGGACAATAGGCTTAGCTGAGGACATTCTACATGATGTTACTATTCCATGGAAATAACATTTTATTACTTTTAATACACATAGGTGTATATTGCTTTGTATTTATTTCAAATGAGTAGCTTTCCGAAATAAATTTATTATTATTATTATTGTCGATCACGTGATTTATAGCTCTATACAGGCAAAAAATAACCGATTTTTGTACCACTTTTGACCATGTGGTCCTGTCAAGATTTCAGCAATGGCTACGTCCCTTTGTCGAGATAATTTTGAGCAAAGGAACGACTAAGAAAGCCAATAAAGGTTGTAAAATGAATACCCGCATTACCACAAAACGTGTGCGTTTTTGTTTTTGTTTGTTTGTTTTTTCAAGAGACGGGAGTGTTCATAATCTATGCAATTTATAGATATCGAGAATGTCTCTCCTTTGTCAAGTATACAGGAAAGATATGTTTTGTAAGTCGAGATTTCGATGTTTTATATGTTAGAACATCTTTGCCTGTAGACAATACTTTTCTTGTGTGATGTTTTCAAAATGATATGTGCAATTCCATTGTCTTAGAAATTGTAGCTGAAAAGATAAAATGCTAATGATAATAATTCCGAAGCATTTTGAAAATTACGACTATATTTCACTACATTTATTGAAGTTAATTTTGAACATTCATGTGATAGATCTTATGCTGTTTGTGTTCAGAAATGAAGAGACCAAACTATGAAGCTGATAGGAAAATATGCTATTGATCAACAGCAATGTTTTTGGCGGGCTATTTATTTGACATTTCAACATAAGTGATGCTTTATGCAACCGGGAACCTCGGGGTAGCTTATTTCATTGTTTAATATTCCAGTCGTTAAAAGGCCAAAGACAATATTTCTTAATTCGCTGAAAATACTCAATTTCATTAAGAATGCTTTCACTAAGTTCACCAGTGGGAGTACTAAATAACTGAAATATACTGCTCTCAAATTCTAACATTCTTAAAGCAGGTCCATCCATTTGCATGCGATAATAACATAAGGTGAGACAGATACTCGTATTAAAATCGAGTCCAAAATGACCTCTAAAATGCACCTGTCGAGGTCATATGGCAGCCATTTTGATGGCCTGCTCTCAAATGCATCCAGCACAGCACTCACGCGCACAGACAGAAGAATGTCAGAAATGTGGAGTGTTCCTAACTGAACCCGCACATTTACTTGTCTTCATTCTACCAAAGCTGTGCGGAAGACGAAGTCATTTTCGAGCGTCTTTCAATTTGCTGGACATACAACTTTTTTAGTTGATAGGATTTTACCTACTAAGTTTACTAGACAGTTGCAACAGGTAACACTTATCAGACATTGGATTCACCAGACTGTCCATGTGGACGGAAGCCAGCTTTACACATGCAGGTGGGTTGGAAATCTTTCAACTTATCTCTCAGGCAGCGCCACAGATCGCAATCTGCTGCATGGTATTCTGGAGAGCGGGTATCGGCGTATCAGATAGCGTCTTGTGATACTTCTATTTGTTGATAATGCTATTGCATAATTTTGTATCATTATGTATATATTTGTAGAGAATAGTGTCGACAGATCATGCGTGCTTTTCAAGGAATGAAAAGCTTTGCTCAGAAGGGTCCCCTGGTTTGTTCACTCACACAGCTGCCTGTTGGGCTAAATTTAACATTTTTGCTTTTTGATCTTATTCTATCGTGTCATCGTCTAAATGACTTGTTGGTTTTCTAGTTCCCGTGCTTGTTTTCTGCCCTCAAATGGATGCATCGTATCTGGAGTATTTTATTTTTTCTTTGACGCTGCAGTGGCATTTTGGGTTACCAAAAGCTCTGCTAGTGACCACGTATCGAATATGGGGACACCGTTAAAAACCATACTTCTCAATTAAGCTAAAGATAACAAAGTGTATGCTACTGAATAATAACGGATTTTGACTTTACGGCCTCTGTTGCACTTACATAATGTGAGCGTGGCGAAAAAACTTAGAAAGCGGTTTTTTTTATGTATTTGTAGCCAAACGCTAAATTGCACAGAAAGCAATTGTGAATAATCTTCACACAAATAAGAGGTTTTTTTTTATTGAAATGTTGCACAATGAAGTAAAATGACATACAGGAACGTAGATACTTTATCTCGCGCTAGCCGTCCAAGGATAATAGCGCATTTCAATTTCCTAAACCGCTTCTACTATGTAAACATTCACAGTTTTGATATACACTTTAGTAATGTTGTTGAGCCATTGATTTTTGGCACTATTACTTCTATTTTTGCGTGTTTTTGTATGTTTTCTACTTTTCAGTCTTGTTGAATTTTAATCATCAAATTATAGCTTTTTTTATTCTAAAAGTATATTCTGGTTCAATTGTAAAATCGTTTAAAGAGAATTGTATGTTTCATTAAATTGATATTAAATGATCACATTTTACAAAAAAGCGATTTATGTAAATACATAATTATAAGAAGAAAGATTTTTAAAAATAGAACATATAGTTATCGTCACTTCATATCTTCTCACAATTAAAGCTAAAGACGAAAAAGTGACGGTACCGACAGTTTTGAACAAAATCAAATCATTTGTTTGTCATAGTTACTCACCGGTAATGAAGGTTTAAGAGTGTTAGCCGCCAGATGACAGGCCGGTAATGAAGGTTTAAGAGTGTTTGCCGCCAGGTGACTGGCCGGAGTTGCCCAAACAGATACCATGAAGGCCCAATGTTGCTTTTGCAGTCAATTAGTCATTTATTTTTGTTGGTAAGTCTAATATTAACCTTTACACTTGTGTGGCTTTCAGTTAATCTACATATAGGAGTACCTTGAGACCGTTTATCTAAGTTGTACAACTGGATTCTGCTTTCTAATGAACAGCATGCAGCACGGTTTCAATTTTGAGTCCAATTTGATGAAGTCTGAGTTGGCGGTAATCCATTACAAATTCATCAAGGTGTAATCACCATCTGTATGTGAACGGTTTCATTGTCCTTTTGTCACACCTGTTTGCCTCAATATTAACTTGCTAAATCTGGAGGTTCTGAAACCCTTTACAACCGCAATAACACAAATTGCTAGAGCACGCACACAAACAGTTGACCACTACAGATTCAGTATGACGTGCAACTGCAGCGCTGTTTTGGCCTGTATCATTCAACTGATTAAGGAAGCACCTCTACGCAAAAGCAGACCTCAGAATCAAATATGGCAAACTATGGTATTCTTGCCAAGCTGTCTCGGGTAAAATTAATTATTTAAAGGCGGGCAAAGCTAGTACTTGTGGTATGTGGACAACAACACGATGAATCACTGTCACAGCGACAATCACAGTTTGTGAACTTCACTTACACGGTACCTCGGGGCGAAGAACGTGTAGCGCAAGCAATTTTTTCCGGCATGACTTGGTACATAACAATATTGTGTTAAACTGCATCTTTTAGCGAAGGAAGCCTGCTTTTATGATAGAGGGACAAGAATGGAATTCATTGTGACGGTCACATATGGTGCCAGTTTTACAAAATCGTACCCGAGAGAGAAAAGAACTTTTAGCCACATCGCAGGGAGGTACAGTTTTCTGGGAATGGCACGGCTCAGCACGAGTGATACTGTATTTCCTCGCCTTTTGCCCACAACTGACATGAAAAAAAAAAAAATCATTGTTACTATTTACATAAAAACTATCATAGTATGTTGTGTAGTGTATCTTTTCTTCTTTTTTTCATACTGTGTAATTTTAGTGGAACCTGCTCGTTGCTGTATGTTTCCTGTTAGGTTGCAACTGACAAAGAAACATCTACTTTTTGAAATAAATATAGGATTGCAATAATTTTCTCCTTACCTGGGTACCGTCAAATTACTGTTACACTTTACAGTCTATCTCTTAAGTATGCTGTTGGACTAAGTAAAACAGCACGTTTCCTGACCCGCCCGAAAGTTCAAGTTAATGTCCGGGGTGCGACGAGGAAAGCTGGTCACCTGGTAGGTCTCCTCTGAAAAAGTCTCTTCCCGGTCAGATCGCCCTGATTATCGTCTGCCATAAAGTTTTGACTTAAATTATTCGTTACTACATAACTATTTTACTGCGATTTGCATGGAAGATCATTGACGATGGCATACAGTAGGAGGTCAATAGCTTTCCTTGCCAATTGGCGCCAAGGAGAGTTATCGACTTGGTCGTACTCTGACCAGCAATACGTCACACACATTTTGTAAAACAGTAATACTTACCAGTATTAGTGAGGTGATGAACTAAGCTAACAAGGATAAAACAAATGAAATTCCTGTTTGACCGGAGAAACGCTGTTGTAAGTATACATGTTTTTGCTGGTTTCGACTTCTCCAAAACCGTCACTAAAATTGTGCTGAAACGTGATGGAAATGTACCTTGTAGAAGGGCCAACCACAGTTGTATACTGGATGATGATAGTCCCTAGCGATGACAGTCTGGACCGCTGATTTTCATCTATTTGGGGTTTTTGTGTGTGTGTGTCTTTTTTTTGTGTGTGTTTTCTATTTTTTTATTTTTTGTTTGTTTTGTTTTTGGTTTGTTTTGTTTTTGTTTTTGTTTTGTTTTGTTTTTGTTTTTAGTTCGGGTACTTTTCCGTTAAAGTATACATACATTCAAATTGATTACAATAGGGATTGAAATTATAATTATATGTTTCCTCCAATACAGTGAGCCAGATTCACTCAAATACTAGTGGGAATGTACATTTGGCGGGTCTCTACCGATTTTTTTTTAGATAGTCACGCTTCAGCACACATGCGCCCCCTAATGCTAAACTGCCCAGTACTCTCGTGTGTTGGAGGTACATGTTCGTATTTTCTCTAAACCTATTTCTCACCTTGATATCTATCAATTTTTCCATTATTTTTTTTCATTTGTCACCTCTTGAGTGACAAGATGAGTTAATTTTGATGTAAATTGTAACACATTTACATATACAAAGTTATTGTTCTTTGCTCCCCGAAGTAAATATTTCTGTGATTTCCCTACCTCTAGCACCAGAGAGTTACTAGACCTATTTGACACTACGCAGCCATGTGTGAGTGGTTTCGAACTTTTTGGTAAATTTTTTGAAGTTTTGGTAATATCGTAAAAAACATCTGATACAAAAGCGCCTGGGCAATTGCTTTGAAATTACTTAGGAACACATTTGAGGGCCTCTGGACTTTAATTTGTTCAACAGGTGTTGTAAATTGTCACACTATTCTATGATTATTTTCTGTTTTTGTTTTTGCTTTGTTTACTTGTTTGTTTTTATGTTTCTTATCTCCAATTTCTTCAGCCAAATGACATGTTGGATTGTCTTCAAACTTGTTGGCTGTGCACCTGGACTCGATCTGCACATATAGTCTTCACAACATGGTGCTGCTGGTATTTGCTGATCTGAACTAAATCTTGAAAATACGAATATTAGGTCAGGTCCATGATCATGTTAGCAATGTTATGGTATAGATGGAAGGAAACATGATGTGTTGGCTTATATATGCGTAATGGTAAACCCTAACCCCATGGCTGCTAGGAAACACTGATAGGAAAGAACCTATGAGTTTTTGTTTGTTTGTTTGTTTGTTTGTTTGTTTTTGTTTTTTGTTTTTTGACCTTGAAAGGTCAAACTGACATATTGGCTTTTATCTCGGTCATTGTGGATCTTGGGCCGGTGGTCATTATTAAATACTAATAAGAAAGTACCTGTTGGGTTTGTTTTGGTGTCTTTAATTTTGACCTTGATAGGTCAAACTAAAATATTGGCTTTAATTTATTTATTTATTTATTTATTTATTTATTTATTTATTTATTTATTTATTTATTTATTTATTTATTTATTTATTTATTTATTTATTCATTCATTCATTCATTCATTCATTCATTCATTCATTCATTCATTCATTCATTTATTTATTTATTTATTTATTTATACAGGGTAGCCCATAAAGCATAAAACATAGCTTCTTTCCAATGGGGCCCTGTACATACATACAATAAATACATTCATACATAGTAAAACACATAGATACAGTTGTTCCATAATATGTTGTTCGCTTATATCTAGGTAGTATACATATCCTTGCCAAGAAGAGCTGTCATGAGGTACCCGGTATTCCATGTTTATAAGTGGTGACTCTGGAGCTCTAGGATTGCCCCTTTAAAAGCTTATTTCGCCCCAGTTTATATCTTTGTCTCACAGCACAGCCATTTTTCTACTGTATAAACGTGAAGACGTCATTTTGTTTGCTGGCATTTCTGTCAGTAATTCAGCTTGAAGAAAACCAATTTAAGTATATTTCATAATGTAATATAGATACAATAACTTTCTATACAGTTGTCAGTGATGTACTGTCACTACTGCATGTTGTCCTCACATCTTGGGAAAAACTACCAAAATCTGCAAGATTACAGATGAGTGATCGCAATAGAGCAAGCACCTTTTGCAGCACATAGGCTGTAGGTTTGCAGTAAGGTATATAACCAGGAGATAAAATTCTGCTACTATGTGACACCGTGTACACTAATCATTCCGTCAATCCCCCCCCCCCCCCAAAAAAAATAGAAAAAAAAGAACGAAATCTAGAAGGATGCTTCAAAGCAAAAACGCAGAAGAGTGGGATTTCAAGTCTACGAATATGAAAGGTTTCACTTATTAAAAGCCACAAAAATACAGCAGTTTACACCCACTGCGCATGCCTTTAGGCGACGTGTCCTCTTTCAGCACTCTTTCAATGTCAACCTTGGACCCAATCAACAGCAATGCACCAAAAAGCGCGATAGGAAAAGCTGTTGATTTGGACCATGCTCACAGGCTCTGCTGTCTCTTGGTAACAACTTTTTGCAAAATTTGGCATCTGGAGTTAATCCAACTTTAATCGTTCACATCGCCTCTGATATTCTCCTTAAGTACCTGACACACGGTAGTAAAGATATTTCTGATAAACTTAGTGAACAAATTTTTGATGCAGTACAGCAAGATATAATGCAAGCCAGAAAGTGTGTGTATTAAGTTTGGTTTTTATATTATGTATTATCACATGTGGTATACTTGATGTGCATGAGCACTGCATTGACATTATACCAACATTGTATTTGTATTGTGTTGTCTTGTGCGTGCTGTGTATATACTGTGTGCTCTCTGTATGTTTCTGGAGGCCCCTAAATTATCGCCGTAGTGTGCTACCTGGGCAATCCAATTGAAATAGATATGTTTAAATCGAAATCAACTGCACGCATGCTGTTACTTAAATGGACGGTCGGTTTATACATATTGTGAATCTGGTGTTGCCATGGCAATACAGAGCACGTGGACTTTTATTGACAATGTCAATGAAAGGGTTAATGAATCGTTTCTGTCTCATCATTGTAGGTCTTGATTCAGTAACCATTGAAGGTCGTGTCAACTGATCCACTACTTTTGATCGAGTACTGAATGCTGTTGCTGTGTCTATAGGTTGTTAATATCACAGGAGCAGAGCATCCCAAATTAAGTCCAATCATCATTTTGGATAGGAAAATACTTATCAACTGTGAGTTTTAGAAAGGCACTGCTACTCTAAAATATTTTAAATCATTTGATAACTTTGTATATTTTTGGAGACTTATTTGGCGCGGAAAGGTCAATCATGGAGGTAAGGTACACAGATGCACCGGTAAAAAAAATCTAATCACACCCCCCCCCCCCCCCATTTCCTAGGTTTTAACTTGCTGCTACCGGTATTAACTTGAAGTAGGATGCAAAGAGAGTTGTGGTTTTACGTTTGAAATAGGAGAAATAAGCCGGCGAATGTCGCTATTTTCACATGTAAATGCATTAGGCCTAGGTCACTGGTCCAAGACCTGTAATAGCCCAAGTTAGCGCGGAAAATTTGTCGCTAGATGGCGCGCATACGTTACTCAGCCTGACTTCAAATGCATGGAACAAACACCTCCTTCCTGAAAATGACCTGATTAGCATCCTCGACTGGTTTTCCAACTGCAATTTCCTTTTATGCTAATAAAAACAATTAAATAAACCTTTTCACACTTGGCGATGAACCAGAAAATGTTTATTCTTTTCTCACGAACAGGCACAAAATTTCGTTGCCATGTCTTGAAGAAAATGTCGACCAATGATGCAACATGTAGTATTTTGACGTCCCAACACAATCAATTAATTTTTTCAGCTTTTCTAGACTTCCTATTATGATTTCGTGCATTGAAGCAAATGTGTCATAAATTTGCACTGTAATGTCTAGAAAATTGAAGGTTATGTTCTTACTCAGCTGCCAAGTTCTTTGGTTTGAAAGGATGTACATTTTAAATCAGTTTCATAATTTAAAGAACGTTCGCAAAATTACAAAGTTAAAACCGTTTTTTTTTTCGGTTCTCCAATGCTGTACCGACATTTTAAACTTTTCCCTATATGGCATCAGGCTGTTAATACCTTTCAACTTTAGATCTACCTTGCTGGCATACTACGCCGGACCAACGTTTAATCTACGTAAAAGACGTTGGCTAAACATTGAGTAAATTCGATGACGTTTGTGTCCTTTATTTTTTCAATGACCGAACTCTCAGACAGAGGTATTCGAATATGGGGGGGGGGGGGGTTGAGGAAGATATCCCTCGGTCCCCTTGTTCAACATTGCGTTGTGAGGATGTGTATGGGGAGTTTGTTTACTTTATTATACCATGGTTTTCACGTCTTTTGGGGAGAGGAAATAGTGGTCCTTAAAAGTACCTTTTTGGTTGTTGTTTTTGCTGTTGTTGGGAGGCTGCACGCATCAATAGCGAGTGTCACCACCCACTCTGTTGTCAACAAGCTTGGATCTGCCTTGACATGCTGCTTGTCATCTTGGTGAAGTCAGGCTAGCAACCTCTCGCTCGGAAAGGCCAGCCTCCAACATCGCAGCGATTCTGCCCCTGTGGCATTGTGCACTCACATTCATCCGAGTAGTGTCATGCCGCCCTCCCTTATAAAACCCATAGGCCCCCCCAATACTAGACACACTTTTCGCACCTCTCTGGTTGTTGTCTTATACATTTTTCTTTGTGTATTTGACTGCTGAGGCACGCCTTCAGCTATCCCGCTGTTGTTACCTAATATTTCATGCGACACCCATATTTTCCATATAAAGGCATGTTTAGAGCGGCCCATGTGAAACCAATGAAGGTAATGTCTTTTTTCCGCAGAAGTATACTTTGTAGCGCTTGTGCAGCAAGGGCTGGTTTGCGTTAAATTTTATATTCCAAATCATTTTTTAAATGTGTGTCCATGAAATGTGTGAAACCAACAAGTTGTTTTTTTTTTTGTTTTTTTTTGTTTTTTTTTTTTTTTTTTTTGTTTTTTGTTTTTTTTCCACTACACACTCAATTTATCACTTTAAGGCAAAGAATTTTTTGAGACTCGCACAGTTCGGCATCAGTATAACGCGAACAATAACCCGATGTGCACTGTTATTGATTGCACGGTACAGGAGCACGCGTGTATCGTTTATACGAGCAAATTCTAATCTACAAAACACAATGAAAAGAAATTTTAATTTTTTAAATTATAGCATGCAATTGAGGTGAAGCCAAAGTAAACTGCTATGAAATTGTATTAGACTCAATGACTTTCACTTCACGCATGTCATTTGTCATACCTATCAAAGACTGTATAAGGATAAAAATGCCTGCCAGGGTTATGTGCAAAAGACACCCTTTGAAACAAGAAGATTCTTTATTTTTTGTAATAGTTGCACGTGTATGAAAGACAAAACCATTCTCTCTCTCTCTCTCTCTCTCTCTCTCTCTCTCTCTCTCTCTCTCTCTCTCTTTCTCTCTCTCTCTCTCTTTCTCTCTCTCTCTCGCTATATAAAAATTGTCAATGCTATTTTTTATTACTCTTCATTTGCATGTGATTCTAATTTTTTTTACACGAACTTTAATTTCGATGAGGTTTACGTCAAAATACGTTTATAGACGCAATTTCTTGGATAGCCAATTCCAAATCTATATCTTGATCAGAATTTGTGTCCATCCCTGTGTTCAATAGAGTAATAGTACAGTTATGATGCCTGACAAAATTATATAAAAAAATAGAACAAAAACTGATCGGTGATGCCGACTACATGTATCATTTCTTTCTTGGTATGGTAGGACGACCAAACGGAAATGCAAGCATGATAAATTTAACTCACATAATCTGTTATACATAACATAAATATAATTCTTTATATTATATATAACGGCACGCCAAATTCTTTTTATCTGCGAGTTATTTTACTTTCAAAAAGCTTCCTTGGCACAACGAAGAGCCAAATCAGATAATATCTTAAATGTTCTTTTTTGGGTTATCGATGTAACCATAACATAACCCTTGGTGTAACTGAAAAATAAATAAAAATTTTGATGATATTTTAATACCTTGTGCACCTCCCCTCTTATCTCTCGATGTGATTTAAGTGTCGTGTAACTGAGAAATGCTTGAAAATACTATTATTTCATTTACGCCAAGGCCAACACTATATTTACGTCATCGATCAATGCATGTAATTGATAAAGTTCATAGTATGCTATTTCAAGCATGTTGGCAGAAATTTGCAAGCAAACAACCTTCCAGTGGGTGTCTTCTACACACCCGCGTTGGCCTACACAAGTATGTGCAAACCTTTCCCGTAAGTTTTTTTTTCCAAAAATTCAAAATATCACAGAAGCGTCATGTGGTGTGAGAAGTGAATTATGGTATTTTCTGAAGTGAATACAGGCACAATGATAAAAATGGGATGGACATTTAAATCAAATCCACTTTTCAGTGACTATAATTCCTCATTCAGATGTATATGCCATGCAGTACAGTAAATTCACTTAATTTTGCTCCGTTTTAGTATAGATTTACTTCGCTGATGGCCACCAATTATAGTGATTATAAAAAAAAGCAATCTTTGATATATAGTGGAAACAGAATTTATATCCAAAATAGAGAAATAAATCCGAAGTAAAAATGTTTTGAGTGCAAAACTGCGAAAATTTATAGGCGGGGAACTAAGTACATTAACGCTATTTTCAAGACTCGGCTTCATGAAATTGCCATTAAATTACTGGCAATCAACTTTTCTTCCTGTAGTTTTAAAGAAAAACCTGGATTTCATTTATTTGATAGAGAAAATATAGAGAATATAAACGATATTTAAACTTGGTACCTGGGAAGCATATTGAGCCATATGAAATAAGTAGATGCTTTGCAATGCCAGAAATCAGCCAGGTCACTGGTATTTGGATTTCAAAACATTCGTTCCCATGACAACCATATGGGTAAGTCACTTAGTTCGACCCTTTCACTGCCCAATTTTCGTTTGACTGATAAGAGACGCCAATGCAGGTAACACCTGGTATATACAAATCTGTGTTGGTGATGGGCCCAGTTGCCCTCCACATTGTGCGGCCCAAGCATATTGATGTACTGATGTAGCGTCCCACGTTCAGTACTTATCTATGCTGCTTCTGCGTGTGCTATACTTAGCACTTGATACCTAGAGGTGGAGTCCTATACCTAATGAATCTGAAGTGATCGCTGGCTTTATTAGAATCACTTTGGCTTTACACCGCCCATCATTGGCGTAACTTTTGATGTCTTCATTCAAATTTTGATGTATCTTTTTCAAGTTTGAAGAAGTGCTGTAACCGATACAGACGGTAAGACATTGAGCTAATGCCCTAACTTCCTGGCTAGTCCCAGACTTTTTGCCGGCTGTGTTGTGTGCTGGCCGACAGGTTATTCGTGGACGAAGCTCAGAGCCAATTCTGTTTATGTTTCCAGATAGTATTACGGCAGCTCCGAGGAGGCAGTTCTTGCGGCAGAGGGAGGAAGCCCTTCCCGATATAGAACATCCGTATTTGGCAGAGCCCGGTCCATGATAACCAACTCCTGACGTCGTACGTGGAAGACAGGCTCGGATCGCACTATCAGTCATCGGAAAGCAAGGCAGGCCCGACTCCCGACAAAAACAACCCGCGTTATGTCAACCACGCGGTCATATTGACGGAGTATTAGTGACCACGACATTATGAGCGCCAAAGTGGGGAAGAAAGAAGTTACTTGTTTAACCTTCCAGCCGCAGGCTTGGAGACCCACCAGATGTAAAAATTGTTTTAAGACTAGGGAACAACATGGCGATGAGGATGAGACATTAAGACCACAGGATCCAAAAGGTGCCAAGGATGGGAAGCCAGAATCTACTGCTGCTGCCAAATCTACAGCTGCCACGGACAAAAACGTCACACCTAAAAACGAAAATAAACAGGAATTTTTGGCTTCCGAAAAACCATCATCGAAAACTGACAGTTCGTTATCCAAAACGTCGTCACAGCCCGCGGGAAAAAAGGTGGCCGAGGTGACATCGGCTCAGCCACAAAATCCAGGAAAGTTTGTTGCGGGCACAAAACAAGATGCCGACAGAAATATTAGCTCTGGCCCTGGCGCTGATACAAACTCGGAAAGTAATCAGTTAGGAAAGACAGACTCAAAAATAACGCACCCGAAGGCGCAAGATGAGAATTCCTCTTCGTCAAAGTTGAAAGTCGGAGTCGAGGCCCGGGGAAAGGAGAAAGAGCCAGCCGGGAAGTCTCAAGGCGGGGGCAAGGTGAGCGGTCTTCTGAGTAAATTCTCGGGTGCTGGCTCCTCGGATAATACTCCAGGGAAACTCAAACTCTCTCTGGGCTCACCACGTCCACCTGGTAAACTAAGGATCAAAACAGATAAGCCATCAACACCAAGTGAAGAGAACAGCCCTATAACCTCCGGTACACCTACCAATGACGAAACGAAGAAGCCACTGTCAGGTGGGAAGGCAACAGTTACCCCAACCGAAGAAAAAAGTGATAAATCTGCGGTGAAAACGGGGGCCAAAGTTCCAAAAACAGAGGCTTCCAAGCCAGAGGCTGTCGACTTACGCGAGCCAGAGTCCGAGGAGAAAAAGGTAGAAGACACCAAGCTTGACACAGAAAGGAAAAAGAAATCGCCGGCTGCACCCGAAAAACATAAAGAAGATCAACAGAAGGAAGAAAAAACAAAAACAAAGAAAAAGTCAGAAAAAACAAAGGAGAGAGTTGATCTTAAGTCGGAGGTCAAAAGTAAGGATATAAAAGATACTTCCAAGGACAGTAAGACTTCGTCTGTTTCGGTACCGGAGGGAAAAGGTAAAAAGAAGGATGAGGTAAAAGTTGAGGCCCTTTCCAAGATAAAGGTCGATTCCGTTGAAGAAAAGGAGGACGACTGCAAGAGAGAAAAAGCCGGTGCACCATTCCTTACACCATTATCGTCTAGCAAGGAAAAAGACAAAAAGTCACCTGATTCAACTCCCGAAAAGAAGTCTGTTGCAAAAAAGGATAAACTAAGCAAAGAAAAAATATCTCCAGGTGACAAAAAGGCTGACTCAGCAAATACATTATCTTCGCCTTCTGAGAACAGTTTTGAGAGTGATAGAAAAAGTGAAAAAGAAAAATCACCAAAACAGGAATCAAAGTCAGCCTCTGCAAAAAAGAAACAAAAAGCAAAAGAAGAAGGAGATTTGCCTGCTAAATCAATTGATATTGCTAGCAAGTCGCATAAGAGTCATGCTCCAGCCAAGAAAGAGAAGACCTCGCCAAAATCTAGTTCATCTAGCGGCTCGGATATAGATGAATCAGATTTCAAACCCAGCGACACCTTTGCAAGAATTAAAGCTGAGCTGACATCAGAGGACGAAGACGATTGGGAGAGAGAACGAGAAAAAGCACGGAAGAAGAGGAAAGCGTTAGCATTGAAAGAGGAAGAAGAGAAGGACAAAACAAGGTTAAAGAAAATGGAGGAACTTAGTGAAGACCTGTCTCGAGAGGAAGCCATGATGCACGGAACACGTTTACTCATGGATAATCTCCGGGACAAAGTCCTTCTTTTAGAGGAGAAATGTGATAAAATAGACCGAGAGAAAAACAGCCTAGGGGACCTGTTGAATGTAAAAAAGAAAGAATTGTACCAGTTAGAGGAGGACAGCTTGATCAAAATTAACAAACTGGAGGAAAAGCTAAGACAATTGGAAAGCGAAAATGCAAGGTTGGTAGAAAGAATGAAGCTACCGGAAAGCGACAGAGTTTCTATGCGGGGACACGAGTCAGTTATTGCAGAATTAGAAAGTAAACTACAGGAATCTGAAAATAAAGTGATGGATATACTTGAAGAAAATAGCATTTTGAGGCAAGAAATTAAGGATTTACAATTGGAAATGGATGAAATGCACGACCAATTCCGCGAAGACGAAGCTCTAGAGTTTCGTGAGTTACAGAAAGAGTTAGAGGCTACGGCCAAAAATTGTCGGATATTACAATTTAAACTGCGGAAGCAGGAACGTCGTAACGATCAAGTTGAAGCTGATAGGATGCAATACGAGGAAAAGGTCAGGCAGCTGGAGGGTAGATTTTCTAATGCTGAGGATAAGCAGCATATACGTGAGCTTGAGGAGGAGTTAAAAATGGCGAAGGAGGTATCAGTAAGACTGCATGATGAACTGGAGGCAGTGGAGGAAAGGCGTGCTAAGTACGAGGAAGAAATAGACAAACTTAACGACTATTTCAGAGATTCTGAAAACAAACGTTTGGTGTTGGAATCAGACGTTAAGCGTCTGACTATGGAGGTAAGATTTTGCACTATATTTAATTCACCCGTACTTCAGATATTTTCTTCCAGTGAAATCCCTATCCTTGGATGCATAACATGAATACGCAGAGAGTTCCCCGGGGAACCGATGAAGCAATGCTGTGGTAGATTACTTAAGGTTCACCTCGATACGTCATGGCTTCCAAATCTGTGTGGGCTTGTTCATGAGGTATTCTACTTTTATGCTTCTGCTTCAGGGGTTGGGATGGGGGTGGGGTTCGGTAGAAGCTGAAGGGAATATACGTTAGGGATTGATGTTTTGTTTGATGTGCTCAGCCTATTGTAACGACCATGGTATTTCCACGTGCTCTCACAATGCATTTGTGGAGGCGGCCATGTTGTTCAGTCCCGGCATTCCTTTAGAGCATATGGAGAAAGCAACGGACCAATCTCAAAGTCACGCATTGCAGGGTTAAATCAATATCTAATAACAATTTTACTTGATGATAACTGTGTAAACTGTAAACATGTCTACACAATTCATTTTCTTTACACACACTGTTGTTTACTTAGTATTATTGCCTTTATTACGCAACTTCAAATACGAAAAGTAAGTCACAATATTTGATACTTTTCAAGACAATCACTTTCATATGCCCAGAATTAGGCAAATCATATTTATTAAGCAACAGACGGAATATTTCATATCTATAGGGAAAGCAGACAAACTGAATAGCTAAGAGGTTTTGCTTCCAAAAAGAGCATATGTTACAAACCAGGGGTACTAAGGCTTTGCACACGTAACCCATTGACCATGGAATGCTTTAGCCGGCATTCTCTTTTTTTTTGTATTTAATCCCGATGTGAGCTCATGAATCAACGTACACACACACACAGACACACACACAGACACACACACAGACACACACACATATATATATATATATATGTGTGTGTGTGTGTGTGTGTGTGTGTGTTTGTGTGTGTGTGCATAATAAAATACACTTTGAAAAATTCAATCTCTGCAGTTAAATATCATTACATTTGGCAACCTTCAGGATACTGCTACTAGAAGATTATCTGTCTTTATATATGTAAATATATATATATGGGGGGGTCATGGGATATATATCTACGGCAAAATATCACTTATGAATGGGGAAGACGTGAGGTCTTGTGACATGTGAATAAATTTGATTTCATAGGATTGGAATATTCAATTTTGTGCAATATGCACTTTCTAGTCCTTGCTCCTCCCCTCGCCCCACTCCCAATTGACTATAGAACCATTTAAAATTGGATTAAAATAGATATATTTTTAGAGTAGAGATGTTCTGAGACTACGGAAAGATTCCATATGTCTGATTGGTTAAGTCGTACGTTTAAACACGTGATCAATTTATGTGGAGGCCGCAACTTGAGCATCATCGACCGAGAGAGTTCGGCTTTATCGTTCATTTAACTCCTATAGAATAGTGCTTTACGTGACGCGTTTTGTCTTAAACAGTGTATATTTAGCATTGAACTGCTGCTTCACACACAACTACGTGACAACTTACTTTCAAGGCTGTTTTGTAGTTTTTACGATTATGATGGTCATCCATTAAAACATACAACAGGTAAAATTGTTGAAGGAAATTGTAGTTTCACACCTGTAAAAAAATACAATTGTTATATCGATGGTGATAGAGAAAATAGAAATTATTACTATCATTATGAAAAGATCAAAATCAAAAACAACAGTAACAGTAACAGAAAATATGCTAAGGTTCAGCTCAATATATTGTAGTGCTTTTGTTTCCTTGTGCCAGAACATGTTCAAAAATACGAAAAGATCTGTGTAACATGGCTCTTAACCCTTAAAGTGCTAATAACTGCTATAGTTACTTTCTCATTACCGTTAAACATATAATGGTTAAAAGAGTCAAATTCCTCATGAATATACCTTTCATTCAAATACCAGCAAGCCTTGTCTGAAGCAAAAAGTAGTCTTAGTCAACAGCTTTCCTCGGGACACTTTGCGCGCATCGCGCGCAGTGTCCCGAGGAAAGCTGTTGACTCAATCTTAAATCAGCACTTTAAAGGTTAAGACTCATGATCGATGATTCTCAGCTGAGTTAGAACTATTCCTCTGTGCACTTTGGGCCCAAATTTCATTCGGCCTCTCTCTTACTCTTATGACATGTAGTATGCTAATAGGAGTCAAAGCCTCTTTTATTAAACAACGTGAGTCTGGAGGAATAATAATAATAATAATAATAATAATAATAATAATAATAATAATAATAATAATAATAATAATAATAATTATTATTATTATTATTATTATTATTATTATTATTATTATTATTATTATTATTATTATGATAATTATTATTATCATTATCATTAGTAGTAGTAGTAGTAGTAGGATGATGATGATGATGATGATGATGATGATGATGATGATGATGATGATGATAGTAAGAAGAAGAAGAATATCACTTAAGCTGAGCACCAGAAGCACACCTTTTTATTCTTAGAACTGAAACAGTCATTTTGACAATATCTAATATTCCGCTGGTACGAGGTCTTGCTTAAAGATATTCTTGCTTAGTTTGGCTCATATGTATATGTTGCGCGTATTTTCTTGTGGCCACCCGTTGCCAAGGTCGCACATTATTTCCCAAAGACGCTAACGTTACATCACGGCGTTGCATTCACAGAATTTTACCAAGTTAAAAATAGTGCTGATGTGCTCAGGTATGGTCATAATCAAAACGTGTATAAATGAGTGTATATCCAAGAATGCATTCACCAGAGGTCATAGGAAGTTTCTTTTGATACATGTTTCTCGCAAACAACGTTTCCCTCTTGCCACCTGGAAAGTCTATCTTCTCTGCGTTATCATTTAATAAGTGATTTCAGATTCACTTTCCTTATAAAACTTTCACTTTAATACCAACATCCCTAGATTTTGCTCCACATTTGGTCCAGTTCAACAGCTTTCTCGGTGCGATTTAGGTGTAATTGGCAAAGGAAACGGATAGGATGGGTTCTGCCTACAACATAGCACTGGAAATATTTAGACATATGTGAGTTTTTGAAACTATCATCATGATAGTATGCTCGGCTGGAATGCAAAACAAACTAACAAAAATTTAAACTAACAAACAAACGCTGAACTAAATAAAAAATTATACAAGGAATCATAATATCCTTATTAGAGAGAATATATAACTTCGTGTAATTTCAAGAAAATGAAAAGAAATAGCTTTCTAAATGTGAACACTTTCCTATCTAAACGGTACGTGTTACGCTTTAAAGTTGGAGAGGGCTCCATAAAGTGATAATGTTTACGGGAGACAATGCAGATTTATACTTTGAGACGTCTATATTTTGCATCACTTGTTTGTAAGAGCCTGCACAGGGTTGTAGTTGTGTTCTATTCCTAGGTGGAAAATTTCTTTTAAGCGCTATGGGATTTTTAAAATGTTACGCGATAATCCAGGGAACATTCAGCAATTTTATGGGGAGGCTTCTATGCCTTCGTAGTTAACTCAACGTGTGAACGGCTAAGGGTTAAACCCGATACAAAAACAACATGCATTTCATGCCATGAAACAGTCCAAAAACACACTGCTACGTAAATGCCAACGCCCGTAACACTAAAAAAAATTTGAAATTGTTCGGTGGGTCGAATTGTACATGCAGCTATCATGCGTTATCCTTTAAAGGTCAACACAATGGAATTTCAAGGAGAGGAAATCATCGCAACTTATGTCAGAGGGGATAATGTTACGATAAAGGTCTAACTCTTCAAACACCCACATTCAGTATTGGGCAACTGGCCATTCATACCACGTACAAACAAAATTTATCATCCCTCCTCCCTTTACAGTGCATTTAAACAGCGGCTCCACAAACAAATACCGGTATTGTGCTTAGACACACATTTTGGTGGAGAACCTAAATCTGTGGATTAAATCGGTTATGTGAGAAAACGTCGATAGATTATCATAATATGGCGTCATCTGGAAATGATGTGTATATATAAACCACATACTTGTTATTATGCCGACTCCTATCCATATTTATTAGGCGACGGTTCATCTTCAGATGCCTACATCAGCATTATTTGACGTACATGTATAAATAACATTCTGGCTTGCCATCGCTATATCTTCACAGTCAACGTCAGCATATATATCAAATAGATAGATAGACAGACAAACACACACAGATGGGGGGGAGAGAGAGAGAGAGAGAGAGAGAGAGAGAGAGAGAGAGAGAGAGAGAGAGAGAGAGAGAAGAGAGAGAGAGAGAGAGAGAGAGAGAGAGAGAGAGAGAGAGAGAGAGAGAGAGAGAGAGGCGACGGTTCATCTTCAGATGCCTACATCAGCATTATTTGACGTACATGTATTAATAACATTCTGGCTTGCCATCGCTATAATCTTCACAGTCAACGTCAGTATATATATCAAATAGATAGATAGACAGACAAACACACACAGATGGGGGGAGAGAGAGGGGAGAGAGAGAGGGAGAGAGAGAGAGAGAGAGAGAGAGAGAGAGGAGAGAGAGAGAGAGAGGAGAGAGGAGAGAGAGAGAGAGAGATCATATCTGGAATGTAACTTCTGCTAAAATTTAACTTGTTCCGTGATCTGATTTCAGTACGCATAAGAGGTTGTATTGTAAAATCAATGGCTGTTGCTCAAAAAACACATTTTAAACTTGATTTTAGCCACGCTGCTGCGCCTTGTGTTGCGGAAATGCGCGCACGTCAATTTTGTCCTCGAAGATGGATTACTTTATGTTTTGAGTAGGAGAGAAGGCCGATTCAAGCTAGCAGAACAGAATCAAAATATTTCATCACAAGAAAAACAATAGTAATTAAATTTTACAACTTATGCCGTCCCACGGACCAAACAAATCGAAGAGTATAGTCTTTTGTCTAATCATTCACGTGACAACGTATGCTAGGAGTGTTTGTAACTGTAAGCCAAATAAAAATCATATGTGGAATAGCTTTTATGCAATCTTCAACGTCTTAAGTTTCATAATAAATGTACAAATGCGGAAAATTAACCGTAATTCATATAAAATGTCCATTTTATCTACCACATGGAACACTTGTAGACCAGTGGCCAAGTTGCTGCTCACTATTTTACTCATTTTGCATCATTCATTCCACATGGTCAATCCATAACCATAACCTTACAGAGAAACAATGGTACCTTATTTGTTTACACGTTAACAGGTATCAATATATGACGTCCTAGAGCAAAATAATTTCATTCATGATCATCAATTTTATTTTTCATGTTATAACCTCAAATCCGAAATGCGCTCAAATGACATGGCATGTCCCAGGAAATAGGGAGGAGAAAGTCCTCATACCTATTTATAGAACATTGCAAAATAGATGAACGATAGGTTAAATGAAATGGGTGAACGTGACATTTGCAGCAGAGGTGTACGAGGCTATTAAAAAACATCCTTACATATACTTCTGCAAGTAGAGATTTGTGATTTTTTTTTTCGTACGATATTGTAACAAAAAGTAAAAGTATGAGGCAGCGTCTCACTGATACCAATCTATACCAATAGCTTCAACAAGTAGCTTAATTCTGCGGTATCATGGTTGTTGATCCTCAAACCTGTCAACAGATCAGTATTGCTTTAAGCCATATGACGCCCAAAGCGCGTTGTTCAATCGCAACATATGAATCTTTGGGGCTTCTTTTCATACTTTTAGGCAGAAGTTCTAATGAAAGCTCGAAATTGTTTCAAAAGTCTGATGATAACGAAGATTGCTGACTCAGTCAAAACGTAAGTGGCATTGAAAGAGTTAAAGTTCTTCGCTCAGCTCAAAAGCCTGGCAATGCAAGACTGAAAGCACTGAGTCCAATGATGACTCTCAAGTTTTGGCTGAAATGTTTTCTGTTCCCATCACAGGTTAACTGGCTGTACAAATATTTACCAACTCCTTGTATTGCAAATCAATCGATGTCTCCTCATTTCAGGCAAACGCAAATACACAATGATACAGTACGGACAATTTGAGGATGTGTGTAGGATAACTTGGTAAATAGTACTGAGTGCGTTTGTGATCGTAATAAGCTCTCATCTATTTGCAATAACTTTTTTAGTTAGCATCCGCTTCAAATGAGCACGTACGTGTGCATTACAAATAGTATTAGAATATAACCAACATCGTTTAACTAATGAATTAACCACCAATTTATCAGTGCGACCAAAAAATTATAATTGTATTCTTCACTTTAATAACTTAGCTACCCAGCTAACTAGCTGGCTAATTAGTCAGCCAGATGATTGGTTGATTTCATTCATGCTGTCCCGATATCTTCGGAAGGGCTGAAGAGATTTTTTCTCATTGTTGTAGACATACATTCTTTGACAAAGCTCACCAGTGTACACTTCCATGTTACATATTTATGGGAAACATTGACCTACTTAGAATTAACTTTGTTATTACAATATCTTCTGTACAATTTTTTTTTCTGAAATTTTATATTTTTGTATAGAGATATATCATAGGACATAGATTAGATAATTCGACTTTTAGTTAGTAGACCTTTAAATTTGGTTACTGTGACCTATTTACTGTACATTTTAATTTGCGGCCACAGACTCTTTAAAGACCTCAGATGGATTCTTCTAAAATTTGGTCAAAGATTTGTTATGAAATTTGACAAGGCTCATCACATTTTCAGGTCACTGTGACCTATTATGTGGTAACTATGACCCTTTATCTGGTCACTGTGACCTATTGACAGTGATTATGACTTTTTACTGCAATATCCTCAAAGTACGTGAATTTATTCTTGTCAAACTTGGTATGGAGATGTATCATGGGACAAATGTTAACTGACAAGATTTTCAGGTTACTCTAGCCTATTGTGATGTGACTGTTACCTATTTCCTGTTAATTTGACTTTGGACCACAGTATCTTCAAAGTGCTTGGATTGATTATTCTCAACTTTGGTACAGAAATGATAAGTCAACCGATTGGCTTAGCAGATTTGGCGACCTGCTTCATGCATGTTGACAACAATCAATTATACTTTGTCACCGCAGTATCTGCAAAGGGCCTGGATGGACTCTCCTAACATTTAATACTGAGATGCATTCTAAAGGAAAAGTAGCTGCTCAGATCCTCAGATCACTTTGACCCATTTTTGTTACTCTGACCTGCTTACAGTCACGTTATCTTTTTTAACGCAATACTTTTATTAAATTGCCTGAAAAAATGTTGTTCAAAAATAATGTATAAGTATTATTGGAATAGGTGACGTCGCTAAAAATTCCCTTCGGTGTAACATTTTTATGTGTTACTTTGCATCAAGGATGAAGTCCTCGTGTTTGGTGGGTGTTTTGGGCAATCAATTTGTAGGTTTAGTGGGTCGGGAGAGGCATTCCAGTGATTGCTTGTAACCATAGCTCTCTAGTTTTATTCGTATGAAATTCTTTGAGGACCAGTTCTGGCAATGAAACTGCGTCACATTCTGCTCAAAAGTTCTGATGCCAATAATCTGCATGGATCTTAATCGAAATGTTCATTCATTTGCTACTTTCATTTACTGTGAACCATAACTGCATATTGCCACACCTTCATGGCATGTCAAAACCCCATCTGTTACAGAGTTTTGGGCATGGGACTGAAATTTTAGCATTTGACACTAGGCATAATACACGTGTCGACAGGTAGCAAATGGTCTCAAAGCTAGAACTAGTGTTGTGAAACTTGAAGTCAGATCAAATCATTCCTTCCTCAGCATTTTTCAAAAATTGTGATATTGTCTGAAATCAAAGTACATGTACTCTTTTATTCTTATTTATACGATTACTACTACTGGAGAAAATTACAAATGTTTTGAAACATTAATGGCAGCATACTGATCACAATTATAATTTAAAGCATGGAACCGCTTTGAACGGATAAAAATGAAATCCTATGTACTTACTAGTATTTCGGCGTTCGCTTTACAAGTGGCAAACATGGCTGGCCCAGAGTGTGTCCGAATTATCGCGAAGCAACTCAAAATAACACTTAACAACCCTGTGATAGAAACAGGTACTACACCTTTCACAATAGAGGTATTCCAATAAAGAGCAAAGGAACAATTACAGAGCTGTTAAATATAACCCAGGACCAGATGTTGGCACATATATATTTTTTTCAAAGATGAAAACGACTTATCTTTGTACATACAGATGAGGAAATTAAGCAAGCTGCTTGGATTGTTCATGAGAATTTGCGTGGCAACCATGTCTTTCCTTGTGGGCATTTAACGAAACTTGTGGACCACTTTCCTGTGTGTATTGATCCTAGAAATTCAATAAGCAATTGCTTAGGGAAACTATCTCCTACCTTTCTCACAGAACCAAATATATAGCAGGTTGTCTCAACATAATTGAAATTGTACAAGTTGGAAGTTATTTGATTGCACAAGACCTTTAACCGTGGTACGGAGTTGTGATACGAGTATAAATTCTGATATAGCGATATATAAAAATTTACTAGTTCTACAATTATACCCGTATAACTGAATGACTGGATGGATTGATGGATCATCGTCGTCGTCGTCGTCGTTGTCATCATCATCATCATCATCATCATCATCATCATCATCATCATCATCATCATCATCATCATCATCATCATCATCATCGTCGTCGTCGTCGTCGTCATCATCATCATCATCATCATCATCATCAGGAGCAGCGGTGGCACCACATGGTATTTGTAAAAATCATGTTTTCAGCACATTTGTTACTTCTAAGCATGAACTGCATTATTTATTGCAACATGATCATTTGCCAATGCCAAACTGGAAACCAACTGAAAAGCTGAAAATAGAGTCCAGTTGCTGACTTCATCGCTGAGGTAGATTCAGATGTCTATTTGGGAAACTAGTCAGCAAGTGATCATAAATTAAACGTCACTCCTGACGATGCATGAACGGGAGTAACTTACATTCCTGAAGCCAACCCATTCAGTTGGGGAGATGGACTTTTTCCCTAACATTGGACTGCAAAACTTCATCTTGCCAATCGGGATAGGGAACATGTGATGATTACGAAATAGATTTCCTGATTGAGGACAGGTATTTTGGGCGACTTTCGAGCAGATTGCAAACCGATGTTTTAAGAAAAAGTCTTGTACAACTGGATTATGACATACGGTGACGAGCGAATGTGTATAAGATCGGGAGATTAAGTTCAGTCCCGAGTAATTCCCGAACGCGACATATTTACGACACACGCAATATCTGAAGAGTGGTAGTTGGGTTATATGTGGCCTTATTCCATTGTCTTTAACATTCGGGCACATAGCTAAATACAACTGCACTCTGAGCAAAATTATTTCCAATTTCTGACGCTGGTGATTTTATTCCGTAATCCAGAAAAAAAGAATTGAGGGTGGTTTGACAGCATTCATCCGTAAAGGTGTTGACGAAAACATAAATTACAGAGAATGGTTCATGTGCCCAAATTTTTCCGGTCAGTATTCTGAAAAGTATATATGGTGTACAGATGTAAAATCGTGACACTTTACAACTAAACCTTAGACTTTGAAAACAAAAAAAAAAAAAGCTTATTTCCCTGCATTTTGGCAGACGTATTGGTCCTTTTTTTGATGCCCTAGCTTTGGCCTATTAACTCGTCTAGTGCCACGTTTTGACTAATTCAACAGCTTTCCTCTGTGCACTGCGCCCAAAGCGCACCCATTAACCCTTAAAGTGCTAAGCACTGCTATAGTTGCTTTCTCATTACCATTAAACATATAATGGTTGAAAGAGTCAAATTCCTCATGAATATACCTTTCATTCAAATACCAGCAAGCCTTGTCTGAAGCAAAAAATAATCTTAGTCAACAGCTTTCCTCGGGACATTTTGCGCGCATTACGAGGAAAGCTGTTGACTCAATCTTAAATCAACACCTTAAGGGTTAAAGCTGTTGCCCTGACCATTCTCATTTCATCTGCGATTGCGGGCATTTTGGTATTTCGATGAAAGGTCGGTTTACAAAGACTACGAATGTAGCACAATCATAACAATTTGTAGAACAATGAAAGGGCTAACAACAGAAAAGGGTTGAATGCTGCAGTAGAGACTGAGTCAACAGCTCTCCTTGGCGGCTTTTGGGTACACTGCAGCAAAGGCACGCCCTGGAAAGCTGGCGAACTGGACTATTATTATTTTTTTATCTGAAATATAGGCATGTTGATACTTGAATCGAGTCTTTCTCAAGAAATTCGAATTTGGAATCCCTTTGCGCTTCAGCTTCGCACGATGTTTGCTGTGACTGGCATTGCAGTCGTCGACATGTACAACCAGCTTCAGTTGAAATTCTACAATGTCAAAACTGCGCATAGTGAAATAACTCTTTCAGTGCCACATTTTGGACGCAGTCAACCGCTTTCCTCGGCGATTATTTTGGGTGCATTCAAAGCAGTTTGTGGCGAGAAGTTTATACATTAGTCACAGTTGGCACAGAAAGAGTTGAAAATAAAATAACATAACAGTTTACATTCATTTTAGTACAACTGAAAAATATGAGAGATAGGTTACGGTTTCCATATCAACAGCAAGCAAGCTATATATTATGCTTGTATGTGGGTGTGGATTATCATTTTCTGGGTATGAATGCGAATGGAAGTTTCTCAAATGTGGGAGATATTCAAATTCTGCCTTGACGTCTTGTCGGTATTTTTGAATGAAAAAGGGAGAAAACGTATATACTTAATATGTTTAACAAGCACAAACTCTTCTATCACATCTGAAATAGTCGCGTATACAGTAGCAAATATATTTATGTACAGATTCTAATGCATCCATTGTCTTCTGCATTCTGATTTATTGCGACTTGTCAAATTTATTGCCCCTTGTTTCAGTGTCATTTTTATCATTTAAAGTTAACATTGTTTAAAATATCTGCTAAATGTTAGGAAGTTAGCATCAGTCTATGGGCTGCACTTAAGTGTCACTAGTTTTTACCGGGCACTGTCAATAATAATTCTTAGAGTAAGTGCTGGTCGAAGAATAAGGCCACACAATTCCGGGGACGAATGGTCGGCGATTGATTGATTTAGTATGTGTCCTTGCTACTTGGTGCCGTGTACAATTAGCCTTTCCTGATCCATTGATAAGTACATATGCATAATTCCCACAATATGTACATTTGTATTAAAAACTGTTTCGCGAATTTCTGATCATGTCATTCGGCTCGGAAATTTAACTGTCGTCTCTTTAGTTGACACATTCAGCCATTGACTCTTTACGAAATCTATTGTAAGTGAAAGGCATACACCAACATGCTTCCCGTGTGGAAACGAAACTGAAACCGCCCACACCAAACAGAGGTGTAAATAGTTTAAATCCAACCTTAATATACATACACAGACATATATATATATGTGTGTGTGTGTGTCTGTGTCTGTGTCTGTGTCTGTGTTTGTTTACGCATTATGTATATGTATAATACTGTCTATGTATGTATGTATGTATGTATGTATATTACATATAAGAAACAATCTGTTTTTTAGATAGATGTCAAATATACATACAATTCTATTCAGATGATTTTGTGACATTTTGACAAGGTCAGATTACATGCAAAGCCATGGTATTATGTGCGCTCATGGTCAAAATGTGTACAGTGAAAATCTTTGTTTAATCCTGTGTAATTAAATTAATGCTGCACATACGATATTAGTCTTTGTCCATCATAATACAATACCCAATATGGCCAATCTGGCTTCTTAATATATATATATATATATATATATATATATATATATATATATATATATATATATATATATATATATATATATATATATATAAGGTGATTAACTAGAATTAATTTATCTTATTTAAGGAACCAATATGAATTTTCGCGTTCCTTTGAAAGCAGCGAAAAGGACGACGTTTCATAGAAGTTCTAAAGTTAAACATAAAGAATATTATATATTGAATGAAATCAGGTGAGCAGAATTTGAGGGACATGCACAATATCTGATAACTGATAACACATGTTCTCGTGGAAACCGTGGCAGCACTACTCAGCATTGGACACCCTTCCCCTCCCCCTCCCCCTTCTGCCCTCTTGAAGTCGGATATTGAAGCACATGTTCTCTGTCTGGAAGCAGGGAGCATAAATCGGCAGCATGACTGGCTATTTATAGCTGATAGTGATGCACTGCAGCTGTGTACTGAAGTCACACGCGGACGTGTACAACATAATAACCTTGCGTGCGAGCTATTCTGAAACATGTTAAACAAATTTATTATTTTTTTTTAATGTAGTTTTGAAGGTGACAATGAAGAGCAGTTCATTGCGTACAACGAGGCCTTGTCCTTGCTGGAATATCTTGTTTTGTTGCGTAGATTATTGGGAGGGGTTTGTGAGTGAATGAGTTCGTGATTCATGTGCATCAAGGTCGTGCCAAGATATCTTCATGTTGATGTTTTGTTCCATTATTTGACTGATTGATTGATCATTCATGTTTGATTTTGTTTTTTCTTGTTTTTGTTTTGTTTTTGTTTTTGTTTTGTTTTGTTTTGACTAGCACAAAGTAGGACAAGTTTAATTTAATAAAGACTTTTTGTCTTTTTTTCTGCATGCCAACGTGACATAAAAATGTTATTTCCATGCAGTCAGTACTATTTTCATTCTTACTACTATTACCGTTATCATTGTCATACTTAAACTAATTGTCGTCCGCACGAACGTGGCTGGGACCATATACATATAAGGTTCGTATTGGGCATTGGCGAAAACAGATGTTAGCGAATTTGCCAAATAAGGAAAATGCTCGTCATGAACTTGGTGTAAGTTTACAAAACTATGTCTGTAAAATATTTATTCTGTCCTTGCATGTTTTCACGTCTACATATGTTACTGTAAATTTTATCACTACGGGTTCCCTTATACTCACACAAACAAGTTGTCTGCGAAGCAGGCCTTCTACCTCAAGCGAACATAAACACCAGAACATAAAAAAACAGAGTCTGCTTCGTACGCAACCAAACAAGTGGACCATCACAAAAACTGATAATTGTTTGATTTTGTTGCTGTCTGTAACATGTTGACTTACTTCCGTGCCCTCATTGACTCTGGATATACCATTTGAAATTGGCACTCATATGTCACAAATTATGTGAGATGTGGCAGATGCCATGGCCAAAATTATTGTGGAAACGAACCCCTTTGTCATTATGCGTAATCATTTCCAATCTGATTGGAAATGTCAAATACAATTTATGTGTATTATTGTATCCCTCACATTTTTTGGGGGGGGTCTCTTCTTGTCTATCCATCTTTTTGCGTTTCTTTATTTCTTTCTTTTTTCTTTTTCTTTTTTCTGTGTTTGTTTTCTCCTTTGTTTTGTATATTTGCTTGTTTTTCGTTTGTTTCTTCATTTAAACAAACATTTCAAATTCGCTCCTGTAATGTCAATGTTTAAGCCACGTATGGCTTTATAACATCAGCGACCCCTGTCACTTGTGCATGCATCATCAGAAGATATTTCAGAGGTGATAGATAACAATGAAGAAAGAAGTTAAACCGCTACAGAATAGCAGGCCTCATGGAACGTATAGTTTGGTAGCAAAGAGTTATGCTTAACCACAACATTGATATAACAGCGAATGGAACCAGTGGTTGTATAAGAGGTTATGCTGGTGGGCCATAAAGTTACATAATCGTAGCGCTTATGGTTATAAAAGAGCTGGTTATTGTGTAACCAACGGGCGTCTAAACTGCATAATGCTAATAACAAAAACTCGGAAGTGACTGATTCCCAGCACTGGGACCCGGACTTCTCTTGTCATGCAACGGATCACACAGGGCTATCGTGACAATATTTTTCTCAACCCAACTATTGAGACAGATAGAGGTATTGACACTTTTGGTCTCAAAACCCATAACTGATATACCTGGTGAGACTATTTTGGACTCATAACTAACACAGCCAGAGATACTATTGGGGTCACAACGGATATTCGCCAGGACTCTTATGAATAAGCAGATGAAACTTTTGGCCTGAAAAGAGATGAAATTATAGATAACCATGTTTGTACAGTTCAGAAAAACATGACCTATCTTCACAAAAGAAAAGTTTCAACCCAACTATGAGAGAAAGGTCAAAAATAGCAAAAAGCAGAGATTCAAAATTTTCTCACAGTATCAACATTCATCTTCCAATACCAATATGACAAAATAAATTTCACCCATGACTTGAAACAGGCAGTCATCCATAAATGGCAACTGGTTAGTTTAAACCGGTCCTCTCAACCTTTGAAGTAGATTCTTTATTAACTACAAACTTTAGTTTTTAGAAAAAATATGGGTCTAACCACTTTAAACCTAAAGATAAAAAGAGACATGGCACGCAAGCCATTTTTTGTCTGACAAGTCAGTCAGTATGAATAGTTCTACCAATGAGGGGTCTTCCTGTATGTGACAACACTGGGTCAGAGGCTATATTTTCATGATACACTATTTTCCGTTTACATCTACTGGCCAATGAGGTGATTCCAGGTTGTTTATCTCCAAGGTGTCCTTACCTGCAAGCATTAGCAACCAGGGTTATAATGAACAGTGGTGTAATCTAGGAGAACACGCCCCCATTGTATTGTATAGTGCTGTGGGTCGTGTACATATTCTGTGCGTTCTGCTCGTCTCAAGAGCCTCTAGATTAGTCTCTCTACTACTTAGGCAATTCAGTTTCAACGTATACGTTTAAATAAAATCAGATTTTTTGTTAATTTAAAATTCCATTCGTTGTAACGGAATTACTGACACTTTGTCACGTAACGGAGGTAATGGAACTGTGTGCATAATGAACACACGTGCTAATGGGACTATTCGGCTGATAACTGCTGAGATAGTGGGACTTTACACTTGACAGAGTTTACGCGACTATTGGCATTAGAACATAATTAATGATACCATTAGTTTTTACAGCATGGTTATTGGGACTATTTGGGCCATAAAGTTAACAGGATTATTAGTCTTATTAGAAGTTGATGGGAAAATGGGTCTCACAACAGAGATGATTAAACGACTAGTCTCACGAAGAGCATATGAGACTTTTGTCTTAATACAGTTTATTTTATCAGCAGTCTCAATCGTTGTAATGGTGCAACCGGCCATCTATGTCGTTAAATTAAATTAAGCTGGGATAAAATGGCCAACTCACTTCTTCGACCTTTAATGGCAAGTCCCTAACCTTCTGTGACAAATAGTAGCCTCTGGGTTGGGGTTGACGTTCAATAGGGTTATACATGTAGGGACAAGGGGTGAAAAATTCAGACATAAAGCTTATGGTGCCCTTTTGTGGTGTAAAAAGAAATATCAAGAAACGTATGACTCATATAAGTTCATCGACAACATGAAATTATGGGACTCCTTGTCCATAAATAAGGCAAAAGCTGCCTTTACATTTGCAGTATTTTAAACCAATCGAATTCAAGACGTATATGGATCCATAGCCAATTGAGTAATGGGATTTATGGCTCCATGGATTATAGCGTAGATGGATCTGTGGCCCCGTGACGTGTCAATAGAGTTTATGGGACGTACTCCTTTATAATAAAACCAATAGAGGTTATGGGACTCACTCCTTCATAATCAATACAGTTTATGAGACTTGTGCCTGCACAACCAATACACTTTCTCTGCTATAAACATGCTACTCTATAAATTGCATATTTACCGAACTCTAGGCTTCATAATCAATAGAATTTCTGGGACATACGCCTCCATAACGGGCATAATTGTACCCTTTGCAGCATATTCTACAGAGCTTAGGGCCGCATGGCTTCATTAAGCATTTAGTTAGATGACTGTGTGATCGGTATTGCAGATCAGACTAGTGGGTACCATCAGAAAGAGTGAACTGGACTGTCATTCTGTTCTCTTGCATAGAGAAAAGGACTAAAGGCATATCCTTTGTTTAATTTCGTCAGGTTATAATTATCCAAGTTTACCACTTATGTTAAAAACTCTTATTTCACATAGATCTCTATTCGTAAAAAACCAAAGATAGAAAGAGCAATAATCGATAAAGCTGCACAACTTGTTGCAACATAACCTCATTCAAGCAATTAATCTAATGATATTAACGCGTCCATGTATCCCACAGAATGGTATTACTCATGACAACAAAAATTAAAAACAGGGTAAATTGATACCTGACAAAAAAAGCATTAATTTTAGGGGCTTCTTTGATTGCAATACGAAGAAGTGAAAATTACTTTCGTAACTCATCTTTCCTGTCAACGAAACCCATCTTCAAAAATATATGCAAATAACGCACTTGTAGTAATATCATAAACGTAATGCAATATTTTGTATATCTAAGGGTCTAAATGTATTTAATCTATAGTGAAGAACTGAAAAACGAGGAACTGTATTACGTATTTATTACATAATATATTTCACCTGAGCTCATTTACTTTTAGAACTTGTTACCTAGTTGTGAAAAAATGACATCTTTGAGACGCACATCGAAGCGCAAACGTAATTTATCTGATATGAAAAAGATGTAATTCATGAGTGCAGATCCATCTCAGCTGGAAAGCTCCTTTTCTGAGCCCGCGGCCAAGTCTCACAGGGCTATCTTTAGACATGATCTGTATATGACGGACATGCATATGAAACCCATACCGTGCAGGTGGGAATAGCTGCAGGAGAAAAGTAAAGTTCACGCACGTATGCCAGGAAAGCACTGCGAAAATAGAACTGCTAAATTTCTTCTCTATGATAATCTTATGCGGCATTCCGTTTTCGCGCGCCCGCTAGAGAATCTCATCAGGGTAGCCTTCGTGAATTCATATCGGTCAATTAGGACCATTATAGCCGTATAACCGCGTTCAACTTCGGCTGTCATTTGAATATTATTAAATGAAGTGAAAGCCCGACCTTAAATATTTGCTTCCAGTAAGTAGAAATCCGAGACAGATTAATCCGAGACAGGTTAATCGCAGTTGAAGCATGTCTATAAGGTAATGTCGAAGAACGTTTCAAACTAATCAATTCAAAGTAGACGCCACAAATATTTCTTTTGAAGAAACATAAATGATAGACATATATATTATCAGATCAATGGTACCGCCTTATGATATTTCAGTTTGTGTCGATTTAAACGAACATATAATGTGATAGACCCACAACTTAAAGACCGCATTATTCCAGAATGCTATGTCGGACTCTTTGTGTCCCAAAATGCAATCCTCAGTCTTAGTCTATGATCAGGATTGTCATCTTACAAATTTTTATCCAACAATGCATTATCATTATGATGGCAAAGCATTCCTTGTAGCCTCAATATTCTGATACGCAAAACAATATGCTTTCGGCAAGAAACCGATAGTCACGTTTTGTAATTAATCTGGACTGTATACATTGTTAAAGCAAAGGGATCCTTTTACAATAGAACTGAATATTAGATTTTCATAGTAGCTGGGGTCCCGTGCTGCCGTCTAGGCTGCAGTGCGGAACTTGACAGGAAGGAGGGCAGATTCGTGTATAAAGTATGGCAAACAGAACTTCTGTGTTGAAAGTACAAAGTCAAGAAAGCAAAACGTTGAAGAAAAAAAATCATTCACTAAGTTTAAAAACATACAAGAAGCTAAACATATTCAGAAAATACCATTTGCTTGGTGGAAAGGGTTATTTCTGTATGGTTATGTAACCTAAGTGGTAAAGTGCCCTCATCATGACAGAAGCGTAGCTCTGTTGCAAAGCAACTGAGGGGACCAGAGCAGGTCCGCTGTAAATACAGTAAAATATGAATATCTTCTATTGTCAAAGCACGAGTTTTGTGGCCGATAAGATGTCTTTTTTTTTTTTTTTCCTTTTTTTTGTTTTTTTTTTGCTAGATTCGTCGACTATGGCTGCTTTCAGTCGTTTGCATTAACGGATGGACACAATAAATGATGATGATAATAATAATGATTTAAGGATTTCATTATTGCTAAGACCTTTTGATATTCTCCAAGCGCACTGACATACCCATTATCCCAGTTCTGGTGATGTGTTTATTTTGGCTTGTTATTTTCATGTTTTATGTCCCACAAGATTCTGGATTCTATCGCCAAAACATCAATCGGGTCTCCATAGTTGTTGAATAGGCATGTTCTAACCTAACTTACCTTTGAAAGTGAGTACTTAGATTTCTATAAAATATGTAGAAGGTAAATCTAAGTATAGAGGAGGTTTTTTTTCAAATCCCGGTTAGATAGTTTTTATAACCTGATAGCAACTCGGTTGCTTTATCCTAACATTATATATATATATATATATATATATATATATATATATATACATATGTGTGTGTGTGTGTGTGTGTGTGTGTGTGTGTTTTGAAACAACTCCCTTTTATCGCAACTAACTCGGCTTTTACTCAAAACAACTGATCACCTTATGTTACACTTCAGTCACGCAAGTTGCTGGTACATGATATTAACACACCTGGTATATCACTTGCGGAATACCACAAGTTCCTGGAGAAAGAATGACCATGTTCAACCACAAGTTGTGCATATCAGCCAATGAGGAGACTTTTCGTGTTACACATCCACTGTAACCTAGCAACTCCATCACTGACACATGATTTTGACAGGGGCTAGTGTTGCACAGGAACAGAATGAAGAAAACGTGTATTTAAACAACTGTTCATGTTGTGAGTTGGACATATCTGTTTTTCGGATAATACAAAGGATTATTCTCATCATAGAAATTAAAAGGACGCTGCCATGGGTTAAATATGTATCGGATTTCTCAATCAATCTATTTTCCAGGCTTTAGATATTACTCACGCTGAGCGTTTTTTGTTTTTGTTTTTTTCACTCACCAGCACATTCTTGTTTCGAAATTTATGTGAAGTATTAAAGGCCACCAAATGGCTCCGACCATGAAGTCGTTGTCCAAAAGAGCATCTCTGGAACCTTTTTTGCATCTGTAGGTAGACCTGAAGAGAGGATCCGGTATTTCACGTGTGGTTTTTATGTATCAGGGTAAACACAGCAAAAGTGTTAATTCACTTAAGGTACAACTTAATTTGTGTTGCGTAACATCACCTTAAGAAACTTGTTATCATTCAAGGTAGCTGGATTTTTAAAGCTCGTTTTCAGACCCAAGTTTAAGTCCAGTATCAGATTCACGTAAGTGAATGAATAATTTTAATCTGTATAATCCGTTAGTTGCTCCGTGCGGGGGGGGGGGGGGGCTTTCCCCACTTGGAAATTATATTCGTGGTCGACTGCATCCCCATGTAGCTATTCGTTTTGATATCTTCTGACGACAATATTTTGAACAACTTGCTTTTATCCCAGTTGAATAGATCTTTGTAAAGCAGTCTGGTTTTGTCCTAGCTCCCAGTATCCTTTGTAGCTGTTAGCTATAGAAGCCAATGGCTATTTCATGTTATACACCTCGGTGAGATTTTTTTTTAATCAATCACTCGGAACTTTTTCTCTTGGAGAAATCAAAAACAAGAGTTGTTCTTTGTTATCGGATGGCAAAATGTTTCGAATTTACACCGGATTCCCCTGAGGACACCCACTATTTTACAAGGTGTTATAAAAAGTTAGAAGCAAAATATAATTTTGTTATGCCGTTCTTCTAGACTCCTTGACAGAAGTCTTCAAGCTTTGTTTAAATTATCCTCAGCCTCAGTATTGGTGCGTTGGTTACACCTTCTGAGCCCTGAAAATCGCACATTAATTGTGACTAAGCAATGTGATCAATGGGATACGGCATGTCACCGGATCAAGGTTCTCATAAAAAGTGATGATCGAATCCCGGAGAGAATAGTAGTAATTTGGTAAAATCTTCAGGCACAGTATATAGCCTATAACCTTAATACATGTATAGTTATGTATATTATTAATAGCGCTATGGAGTCGTAGCCCCCCCCCCCCTTAGCAAATTTAGAATTGGGTCGAATAAATACAGTAGCCACTCCCAGTTCATCTGTTTTCACAGACACCCTTGATTATTTTATGAAAATTTAGGAGTATATTACCTAATGGCATTTGCTCAGTGGATTAAAGCATCATTATTCTTTATTTTGAGGTGATGCGTGATCCGAATCACGACATCGGATACCGGTAGTTCCAGCAAGGAGGCTATACGTGTACCCTCCTTGGTTCCTCTTTCGATCAAACTAGTAGTGGTGTGGGTGTCCAACTTCATTATTTCCTGTTCAAATCACCCTTTTGTACCAGGATATAACTTGTCGACTGCTTTTTCGTTTTTACAAAGACTCTATGTTCATGGAAACAACTTTATGCAGAATTGTAGAAAAAAACGCATCATGGTGTCAAGGCCTAGGTCAATAGCTTTCCTTGACGCGGGTCAGGTACAATGTTCCCAAACCTTGTCATGGAAAGCGGAGACTCAGTCTTAATGTTGCCAGGAAAAGGAAAAGTACACCTCGCGTTACACTTGCCTAGTCCCAAGCAGTGGGAATGCTATATCCGGTTTCCTCTGTTTGTGATTTACTGACAGGTACTTAAAATCTTGTCATCGTTTAAATTCAAGAATACATCTTAAAACAGTATAACTTTTTTGTCTTAGGAACAACAAAACCAGTCAAATTTCCCCCCGCAAATGACGTACCCCTGAAGAAGCATTTAAGATTATTTCATATGGAAGAACATCATGCCACACAGGAGATTAGGATTAATAGTTATGGCACTTATCCAGTTTCCATGGTAACAGAAAGCCAGAGACTCCGTTCGCAGTCAGAGGTCACAAAGTTTTTCCAAGCCGCATTCCAGAGTACCTCTGGCTGAGCAGACAGTCGGAAAATGATAACCCTTTGGTTTCCCAGTGCACAATTCTTATCCCCTGTGTGCACTTGTGTGAGTGTGTGTGTGTGTGTCTGTGTCTGTCTGCGTTTGTCTTGTTGCTTGTCTTGGTGAACTCTGCTCTGCCATATATTACATTTTTAGATCATTCTGACTCGACAGAGTTTGGATCAACAACATTCCTCGACACATTAATGCACCGAGAAAGTGTCGATGAAATTTAATAACTAAACGCTTCAATCGTTCTGGGGAAAAATCTTACCACAGTAGGACATTTCTAGCTGTTTTTTAATGAGAAAAAGTGCAGATTGCTCCTCTGCTTGAAGTCCTTCGTGGTTATATAGCTGGTGATTTTTGGAGTACATCATCAATTATTCCACAAGGCGCATTGGATGTTCTTAAACTTCAAACTGCAGAACTGTTAAATGCATTTTGTGCTTGCATTTGACACCTGTGTGTGTCAAAGGGTTAAGGTATGTACATGTATTCTATTCTTCAGTGGATCGCAAGGTTTATTTAACCGGAGGAATGAACATCCTTTTACAATCGATAACGGGCATTCCAATGTAAACAACACTGATGGTCGTTGTTTCGCTAATCAATTAACTCTCTTGTACAAATAATGGACATCAACTCCTACATAGATTGTACTATAAATGTGTTCATTTTGATTGGATTAACCAAATGTCTTGGTAATGAAGCGGCTTCTAAGATTGGTTGCAAGCTCAGCTTCCAGTTATGCCGAACGTACTTCCTTCACACTGCTGGGCGGGGAAGTGGGGATAGGTGGGCGGGTGTTGCCGGCATTTTCGTGAGTGAAAGGGTCAATGTCACGCAGATGAAGGTCTCTGTAAGCAGGAAGCATATATGTGGACAAACATTTTTTTTTTTCATTTATTGTCTTCACGGAGATTGCATTTGCTAGGAAAGCGCATCCTGGGGAATTACACTTGATCAAAGGCAACAACGGTTAATTAATAAACCACTCTAGCTGAATCACAGCATACTAGTATTTAGGTTTCCTTGACAGATAAAAACCTCTGAATTGAATGGACTGCTTAATTAGCACTTCTGTTCATACAGATATTCTTTGATATGTTCAGGTACAGTACGGAAAAAAGGAGACCGAATACGCTATCATGTATTTCAGTAGTTATCGACTATGCCCCGCCTGGTTCAGTGGCACACTTTTCTTGAGGTCGTATCTGTAATGTTATATGTTTACAGTATCGGTGGTCGCAATGATGATTTTCTGAATGAAGAACCTGCTGTTTGTATATATATATATATATATATATATATATATATATATATATATATATATATATATATATATATATATATATATATATATATATATATATATATATATATATATATATATATATATATATATATATATATATATATATATACATATATCACTGCTGTGCCGTTACGGGTTTATCAATATAACGTATGCGAAGATAACCTGACCGCCATACAAGGTGCTAATAAACCGTTCGTACAATAGTCCTATACATGACTAGTCAGTGATGCCAGTTGTGCATGTCCGTCTGCCAAGCTGTTTTATACTGTTCACGTGCGCGTGTGCCCGCCGGGATGTCTGCATAGATATATTTTGTTGTTGCTTCAATGCATAGTCTGTTATGACAGGTGGGCTCTGTAGCTTGCACAAGATAAATATGTATGTATATAGCTGGGTAAATTCTCTGGTATTCATGAAAGAACCACCCCTATTGAAAAGCCACTCATCGGCCACAAAAGACAGGTACAACTACAATATAATGTACACACACTATCTACCATACAAGACCTGCCTCTCTTGTCCTGCTCCAACTCTTGTTACTTTACCTATTATGAGAAATTATAGTTTTGAGATACACTGGCCCCTGTTTTGAGAGACCACCCCTAGTGTAAGTCAAAATGTGGTCTTTCAAAGCAGGGGGGGGGGCTTTCATTAGAGACACAATAACATGGAAAAGATACCACAGGATTCTAAGAGAGTGATGTGCAGTCTCTCATTGGAGGGGTCTCTCAAGACCGATACTACTGTGCAGCAAAGTGGTCTCTCAAGAGAGGGTGATCTCTTAAGACCCACTCTTGTGATACCACTTTAACTAATCCCAATTACTTGTTTTACCATGTTAATTTACCTGTTATGGGAAACCACCTGTTTTATGAAAACCATTGAACTTGGCAATGAGAGTAATCTCTCGAGGCAAAGACTAAAATTGTATAACATCTGCCACAAGAAAGCTCCCTTTCTTGAGAGGCCACTTTGCTGTTTTTACCATGATCATTTACCTGTCATGAGAGACAACATGTCTCAAAAGACCACTGTTACTTTGGTAATACGGGTGGTCGCTCAAGCAAGGATAAGTGTATATTAGTATTTGCATAAGAAACCTCCTACTCCGCCTGACCCCAAACCCAATTCCTGTTATGTGTTAATGTACCTGTGATGTGAGACGATCTATAAATAAGACCATTTTTAATTTGGTAATAAGAAAGGTCTCTCCGGGCAGGAACCACTGTATAGGTGACATCTCCAGTAAGAAACTTCTATCCCTTCAGAAACCACTTTGTGAGATCCCAAACAATATTTTTACCATGTGAATTGACCCGTCATGATAGACTACCTGTCTTGTAAGACCACTGGAACTCGGCGATAAGGGAGATCTGTCTAGATATGAACTACATGTACTGTACTGCTGTCGACACAAAAAAAAAATAGTGAAACAAAGGCAACCATTACGGGTTACCAGATTGCAGTTTCCTAGTTGAGGTGGTCTTTCGTAATCATAGAAGGCATTGTAAAGTATTCTTGAATACATAGAATTTCAAGACAGGTGGTCTTTCATTAGTGTGGTTTCTTAAGACAGGAACTCTGTATGGATTCTGGTATGTAAGATCATTCCTTCTATTCATCACAAGTTGTTCTACATAGTAGTTGATATGCACGCTAGTTAAAGTAACAATGAAATTTATTGGCAGAGTGGTCTCAAAAATTGAGCTGGTCTTTCATGACAATTGGTCTCTGTAGCAGGTACCAAAATAGTAAGAAAGGAAAAAAACATTTGAAAGTGGTAAGTTGTCTCATGAGTTTCGACAAGGGTATGATCGCAATACAATAGTTTCTGCCACAAGGGTGTACTCCATTACCACTGAAAGTGGTCTTATGAGACAGGTGGCCTCTCATGACAGGTAGATTAACATGTGAAGAATATAATTTGGTGATCTCCCATGTGGTTTTTCAAGAAATAGTTGTATCTTATAACAGGGTCAAGAAAATAATCACTTCAACCTTTTACCTGTATTATGATCAGCTAGGCACCTTGGGCTATAACCTGCATTAAGTCAATATTCATCTCTGTTTTGTGGAATAAAATTCAGTAATTTGCACATAAGACATCACCTCCAAGAAAAGTAGGCTTTTTTGTCCAGTGTATTGTTGTGGGGAAAAACGTATAACTAGGAGCTTTATGATCCCGAAACAACTTTTTGTACCTAATTAATGTGAGAGCTTAATCATTGTAAAGGCATGGACTACTGTCACATGATTCTCCTCGTAACATTGCTGCCACCAGTGGTGACTAACGCTATTAACCCTTACTCTCGTTTGCTTGGCGTTCTGAAGCTGTTTACACGTCGCTGGTCTTACTCGAGCACATGTTTATTGTTAACGAGATATCTAAATTAGCAGACCTTTGTCAGCTCACATTGACTTGAGGCTACTTTTGGCTGCATTAAGCCGGACGGGGTGTACCAATGCCAACTCGTGGCAGAAGAAATATGTGAAAAATTGCTGATTATCGCCACTGTAATGTCTCTGTCTCTGGATTGACGTACGTATCAAATGTTTTACAGCAACACGCTTTGACAAGTATGTAATGTGAATTTATAAACAGGAAATAGGTGCGAAATCATCAATCCAGCGTCACAGCATAGAATACCCGGACATGGTTTCTTTTAACCGTCTGCTTGTTTTTACCTTATATTTGGTAAAGGCAACCTGCGTCAAATAAAAAAATGTAAGACAGTGAACTAATCGCAAATAATAGATATTAAGAATTCTAAATTAAGTTGATTCCCTCACCAACTTAGGTTCTGACAAGTTGCTGTACATATTTTCATTGTGAGCTGATTGTGTATACCTTTCTCCATCTTGCTTTCTACTTTTCGGGGTTGGGGATAGTGCCTTGATGCTACTGTTTTCCTTTAAATTTTAACACGACATGAGAAAAGTTTATAGAGATATAACGTTAGCATTTGCTTATAATGCCAGACTTTACAAAATTAAAGTAAAATTTAAATTATGACTTACCAGGTGAAAAGGATATTGATAGCACTTTACAGCAGAGAACACCGCACATATCTGAGAGAGAACTAAGCAATTCCTTTTTTTATGTTAGCAACAAATTTGTCCAGCTTTTTTTGTTTTGTTTTGTTTTTTTTTTTTTTTTTTTTATTTATTTTATTATTTTTTTTGTTTTGTTTTTGTTTTTGTTTTTTTGTTTTTTTTTTTTTTTGGTTTTTTTTTTTTTGGTTTTGTTTTTTGTTTTGGTTTTTTTGTTTTGTTTTTTTTTTGTTTTTGTTTTTTGTTTTGTTTTTGGTTTGAGAAAAAATATGGCATAGGAATATATGAGTAAGTGGGAGTTGTCGTTATAGAAGTTGGAACGTGAGCGGCTTGCAGCTATGTTATGTTTGCCCTCGCTGGGCTCAGCTTAGCAAGCTAAGTTTTGGGCGTGGGAGTGGGAGACTGGCGGATGGGGTGGTATCGCCTTCTTAAAAACAAAGGCGAAAATAGTGTTGAAAATCAAGGTAAAATTCCATCTTAATAGCCGAATTAAGGGCCCCGTGTCCAGATGGCAGGCAAACTATCTGAGGTAATCATTTGCATAAAATTCAATTTTGCCATTAATATATTTACCACTTATATAAAAATCCTACTTTCGGACCTGTATCCACTATCGGGGCAACCTTCTCGGCCAAGCTCCATCTTTCACAAACCAGGGGGTCGTGGCGGGGCCTACTGGTGCTGCTGCCTAATTCATGGCCTCATGGCGGCTTCAGTGACTGATACAAAATCCCTGCTCTAGGGCCCACCGCTGGCTACAAATGATATCAGTATTGCGGTGTGTTAACATTTTCTGGTAATGCTCACTTTGGAAAAGTCACATTATATATTGTACATTACATTTATTAGACAAATTAACCTTCCCTTAAGCCCAATCGCATACATATTTTGGATACTACCTTTTCAAAATGTTCAATCAGCACTTGGTTGCCATTTTGAAAATTGCAGATTGCGCACCCAACATTTTGTAAATGAGGATAGTAATGGGGCGATCTGGGGGAGGGGGTATAATATATGCCACCAAAAGTATATATTTTGCAAATGTTTCAGAGCATCGATAATGATATGATATATGCTTTGACCGCGATTCACTTTGATATCGAAATCAAATTTATTTTTGTGTGGCATTACGTAATGTTCAAAATGGCGTTTACCGCGTGCCGGTTGGTTCAAGGTCAATCGTGTCGCATTTAGTTTTGTAACTAACGATAATTACTACTTCAGACACAATCAAGCGGGTATAATAAAGTTTATATAGTAAGTCATGTCTTAAAAATACTTTAACGACCGTTTTCCCTGGTAACTCCGAGAACGGACACTTCGAACCTGGCGAGTTGACTTTACTACAAAATAACGGCACATGATGGCTGCTTTCTCGATAAAATCTTTAAACCGGGACAATGGCTATGCTGCTTCACCGAACACCATGGCTATGCAGCTATGTTCTTTCCCCGGCCCAAGTTAACCCTTCACTGCATTCAAGTTGAAATAAACTACTGTGTTTGAGTCGATTTTACTGCCAAATGACGGCACACGAAGGCCACTCTCTCCATAAAATCTTTCAGCCAGGGTCGATCAATCTTGATTAGGGAAGGGTGGCTGGAAACTTTTTTATTATTATTTTATGTTTCATAAAAATTGTTTAAGGTCGGCACTCAGGCCCATTCAGTGGGGGCGGTCGGGTTATATATATATATGGTTAGGCCTTAGGTATCTTGGACATTTGTCGAAACAAGACAGTTATGTTTAAAATGGATGCTCTTTCCCCTTTTACACATTACCTCCTTTGACGTCAGTTGAATTTGTTGCCTGGGCACAGCCGCAGGCACTTGATAAAAGCTTGAAAGGGATTTATTGGCGTTAAAAATGCACCATGAGGTGCTGCCCATTGGCGGTAATAAAATAGCTACCAAGAACGTTTAATCACATATGAAGGAAGAGTCTGGTCTGGTTTCTGGTAAAAAGATTTCACGATTGGGCAAATGAAAATAACAAGGACAGTTGTGAGACAGCTTGACCCATTTTGGCTCATAAAATTAAACGCACTGACGCAAGCACACCAAAAGTCATTAAGTCCATGGTCCAAAAATTATAAACTTTTCAATTTATATAGAAAAACACATGTTTGAGGAAAATGCAAAATGCAACCGGCAAACATATCTTATAAATGCAATAATACCAGACGTTTTAGGCATACTAACTGTTTACATGCGGGTATAAAGTAGTTTTACTCTGCAGTCATATCTTATCAATACAATCCAACAAGACCTTTTAGCCATGATAACTACTTACATGCGGTAAATAAAATAGTTTTACTCTTCTTCTTAAATGGATGTGTAAGCTAAGTAATAGATTTCTGTGAGTCTGCAATAGCGAACTTTCGCCAGCCTCTCTTTCATTTCCCAAACAGGTGGTCCTGATCGGTCGGTCAATAAACTCGGCGTCCCATAAAAGTATAATTTTGCTACAGATTGACGTGTTTAGATAAGCAAGAATACTCGGCGTATCATAAAATTGCCACTTCGTGGTAGATTGACGTGTACGTTTAGATAAACAAGAAAGAGCGACAAAGGGGGTACTGGTTTATATTACACGTACACAGAGGACAGACGTCCATTTTCCGGCCAAAGGACTCAATAGAAATCTACACAACAGACACTTGTCAGGTGTGCGCCAGGTGTACTGCGTCCTTACAAAGTAAACAGTTCATGGGAAACTTGTGCCAAGGAGAATTGTTGGCTCAGCAGTATATTGGATGACACGAATAAAATCATGTAATGTTACGAACTGTAATGATTAAAGCTACCAGAACTCGTCATTTATTAAGGGGATGAATGGAGGTATGTTTTTCATAAACTGTGCATGTGCATAAACTTGGTATAAATGTCCTCAAAGGACGCATCAATGGAATTGGAATGTAAAGGTAGTTTGATATAGGTGCGTAGTATTGTTACCGGTATATGTCTGTATTTCATATGATGCAAAATAGATAGTTTGTGTAACAAATGGGAGACGTAAAAATGTTCAAAAGAAGTGCTCCGTTTGCGTATTATATCTTTGATGGTTGTAATATGTGACAAATTTAGAATTACTTAGTATTGAAAATAAGTTTCCTTGGTTAAAGAGCTTGGATTTTCTTTAAGACTGTTCGAGACTGATTTTCAGGTACTAGCATTACTTTCAAGCAAATCGTTTTGGAATTTTTCATCCCAAATTTAAAATCTGCTTTTAAATCTACAGTTTTACAAATATCCGCCGAAACAAAAAAGAAAAAAAATATAGAAAAAAAACGGTCATTTTAAAGGTAAGGTGTGACAAATAGCCATCTTAACTAGAAACCAGCTTCCAATGTTAAGTGACGCGAAGACCTGTCCAGAATTACCTGAATGTGACACTTTGGGCAAGAAAATTTCAGCTCACTGATTTTTGTTTCTTGTTAAACAAAATTTATGATATTTTCTATTTGGTCAGAAACGTAGCAAAACGTGTCAGAAGAAAAGCAAAGAAACGGCAAGATCTCGTCTGACTGAAAATATCTAAAAATACTCCTGCGTGACATGCAGAGCATCCCAAAGGAACCATAATATACTTTGCTTGCAATTTTGGCCTGTGGGAAATAAAGTTTGTTTGTATGTACAAAAGTAGCTATGGTTAGGCACCTCTGGTGGTGGTAAAGCAACAGACTTCAGGGATAGTGGGCATGGTTTGTCTGGAGACTATGTGCGGGGCCATTTGGATTTTGCAAGTTACTCACAGCATATAGTAACTGGGCTGCCAAGCCGGTTATTTTTTAGGGTGGTGACCTCTTGCGGGATCAGTACTAACATTCTTGGGAAAAAATATGAACGATAAAAAGATATGAAAATGGTGTGTTCACACCATAAGTGTCAATATTTTAATTTCTGTTCCCGAGATAACAAACAGCACGCACACGTTTTACTCGTAGTACCTGCTTTCATACCGGTACCTACAGCGGCATATTTTGATACACAAATATAACTCTGCTAAGATCATTCACGAGATTGAAAAAGATAGTATATCTGCTACGGATCGGGGTTTTTGCTTTATTCATTTATACCTTTTATGTTTTTTATTTATTCCTCTCCATTCAGTTTTTAAGATTATTTTATATTGTTTCAAAAATGTATTTATTTCACCAGGGGCCTAATTTTCTATTTCAATTCACCAGAAAAGCTATAAGTGCAGTCTGACCACTGCCCAGACGAGCAACCCCCAAACATATGGCCAAGTTCAGTTCTGCCGCGCTGGTGATTTTGGCT
>OZ026623.1:41214414-41216914 GCA_964020975.1 Hermodice carunculata
TTTGGGTACGTTCATAGTGCAGACGATTGAAGCCCAGTTGTGTGCCTTACATAGAAACCATAGTTTATCCACTAGGCCATATGTAACATCCGACTGCAGATTCTTTAGAATTTAGAGATATATTTCACAAGAACTTGTCTTTTATGGCCAAAGAAAGAATGTATTACTGAGAGTTTGTACTTATCCTCCTGAAATGCATATAACCTATGAGATTTCTTGGGCTTGTGTCCCATAGACCACCTTGGTGTCCACGGCGCCCCAATGTCAATACAGGTCTCCCATTTCAGACCGTTATACATGTATTTCAGCTTCTCAATAATTATTGATCCGTTCCTGGAGCTCAAAAAGCGTGATTTATGCTTTGAAGATATTATCTGAGGATGCAATTTTGTGTACCTTTTCAGATTGAAAAAGCTCAAGGCGAAGAAGGGAAGAAGCTGGCCGTACCCGAAAAAAAGGTAAGTTACTTTGAACTATGATGTAGCCAGACCATTGAGTGAGCATCAGGAATGAAATGCCAAGGCAGTGCTGCCATCTGAGGGGCAATATCGATACTACAAGACTTGCACTAATTCTATTTTCAGACATAAAATTACAAACGACTGACCTGAAAAGAAATATGAATGGGCCCATGTCATTTCCATATGATTATCATATTTTGCTTCCTAGTATATATATATATATGTATATATATATATATATATATATATATATATATATATATATATATATATATATATATATATATATATATATATATATATATATATAAATATATATATATATATATGTGTGTGTGTGTGTGTGTGTGTGTGTGTGTGTGTGTGTGTGTGTAATACATCTACATACATAAATCACCTTTTCTGTTTTTTGTCTGTCCTTTTGGAAGCTGAATTGAAAAATTGAAAACGATGCAAATCCTTAAAGACAATGGCTGTCCTGGTCTTAAACTAATTGTGTTAATTTGATACATTGCATGAATTGTTTTGTGCTTTTTTATTTGGCCACAAAGTAATATTTATACCAATAGTGTCCTGTAATGATTGTACACACCACCAGATGGCGCTCTGTGCCGGTATTTCATTTATTTAATGTATATTTGTCTGTGTGTCGGTCTCTTATGTTGTGATTTTTTTTATGTGTCAAACACGAAAAGGCCACACTACACTTGATAGTTAGCACTAGTATTCACTGCAATCTAATATATATATATTCATCTTTTTAGCCACTGTATAATGAACTTCAAGGTCCGTTTTATATGTTTGTGACAGTCTAACATTGAGGATTTGCTTGTTAAGAAACCATGAAACTTTTAAATGAAATTTTAAAGGTATCGAGGGTAAGCAAATTTCCTGCATTTCGAAAAAAGGTGCGTTCGCACCGGTAAGTATTGAGGATGCTTGACATTGTTGACCGATATGAATTGAGATTTGCCGCTGACGGCAATTTTTGATTGAAACGTGTTATTTCAGGGCGATTGGGGGCCGGTGATAACAAAGTTAACCCTCTCGCCGGTAAGGTTGTTTCATGACAATGGTTAATCCCATGTTATCAATGAAAAACGGCCTCCATCCCTTGTAGAGTCAAAAGTGAGCACAGTTGATCCACTGTGTGATTATCCAGCTTTAAAGTTTTAATTTTGTAGCTTACCTAAAAGTGATACTTCCGGATGGGTAATATGACTCCTAAAATATTGCTACAGGTGATCATGTTGGGATGTTTATTGTCTAGTTCCTGTTAATTTCATTCAACGTATATTTCATTGTTGAGTGCAGGTATGTCGTTCTAACCGCCAGTGGTGTGGTCAAATGAATTTTATGTGGAGATGAGCATAATATGTGATTATATTCATATATGACCAATGTGATTGCGACAAAATGATCACAAGATTCAAAGACAACAACTTGTGTATGTGAAGGAATTGAATGCGAAATGTGTGAAGCATGGGTGCGAATATGACGGTTAAATGTTCCAGCCTTCATGCTGTGCCTGTTTATGTTGCATACATCTTATGGTGGAGCCGAAACTAGACCGCATGATGCTTTTATTTTATTTTATTTTATTTTATTTTATTTTATTTGAATTTTTATGTATTTTTTCAGGAAGGATTAATATCAATAAGATTGTCAAATTATACTTGAAATCAAAGAGTATCGGGCTGTTTATTGCATTGGGATAAAAAAAACCCGATTTAATGAATATAGGCCATTTTTCCTTTTGTAAATTCATGCCCCCATCTTTCAGTAAATGTCATGGTGCACCTTCGACACAAAAGATCAAGACCTTTTTGGCACAGGAATGCGTGTGTGAACTTTGGAATCTGAATTTTGATGGAGGAAAAAGCCAATCCTTATTTAAAATACATTATTTGAACAAAGACTCTTGTATATATCCGCATAATTCAATTTCTTACCTATGTGAAACCAACGCCACAATACACTTCCAACTCTATCTATTCTCTGGATCGTTTGCATCGTCTGCTTGTCCGTTGTGTTTCTGT